>CAUYRH010057660.1:0-63588 GCA_963574655.1 Perodicticus potto
GTAATTGGTGGTTTTTGTTTGGCGGTCTGCCACCCCACAAAAACCAGGGTAACACCTTGTGGCCCGGTACAAAAAAAAAAAAAAAAAAAAACCCAGCCCTGGCCAAAAAAAAAAAAAATCAGTAAGGAACACTAAAAAGAAGGGAAAATGCAGCTCTAGCTCCAATGCAGATATGTAGCAAGAGTATTAGAGATGGTTCAGTTACTTACTATCCTAGCTTCTAAAGGAGTTTGCGTCAGCTTGGTTATGAAAGAGAGTGACACTCCTCAGGGCTTGTCACCTCCAGTCCTTGAATACTAAAGTGCTTACTCACTTGTCTGGGTTAAAAGCTACTATTTTAAGTTCAAAGTGAAAAGCTCCTTTCAGGTGGCAATGATAGTTCAAAATAAACAATGTAGAGTAGGGTTTGGGGAAAGCCTCCTTTAAGCATCTACCCTGTTCCCCCACTAGTCAAGTTTTACTGCGAATAGTCATTTCTTAAACTGTAGCAATATTCACGATCCAAGTCACTAGTTTGTGAGACCACTCCTTCCCCTCCCTCATTACTACGACACTAGTTTTCAGAATTCTGGAACAGTGTGTAGACATTTAATCCACGTGTTTAACCATTTAGGAAAGAAAGCTACAGGATTACACAGAACTCCTACAGGAGAAGGAATACCCTGGTGCCAATTTTAACATCACTAAGCCACTGTTTAGGGTTGTGTGTGTTGTTTTTGTGTGTGTGTGTGTGCATGAGAGAGAGAGAGAGTTTAGTTGGATTTGATGCCATATAAAATCCATCAACTATATAAAAGTAGTTTATACAAAAGACCCTCAGATGTATCTGTAAGGTATTTGAGAAAACATAGGACATCAGTATTTTCATTTTACATATATAGAGACTTTTTACCACTGTGTGTTTAATTAACCATTTCTACCAAAGAGGAATTAAATATCAAAAGTTTAGAACACACACATACTTAGTAGTAATTAAAAAGGGATGTAAACAACCTAAAATTTCCACATTGCTCCTTTGAATGCATCTTTCACATCCAAGCTACCATTTTGTTACTTTGTAATACAAAGAAAATTGCCCCTCAGTCTCATGCTTATAAAGATGCTCATGTGTTGAAAAAATCAGTGTTTATTGTATGCTTGCCCCTTCAAGTGAAACTAAAGACAGTCAGATTAAAGTTATATTTAAAGTCTCCTCCCACTTTTTAAAACAGAAATACATTAATTTGTAGCCTTAATCAAATTCTGAACACTTTTACGTTATATACATATATCATTTACTATACGAAAATGTCTAAGAAGAGGAGAAAATATTAATGTTCTCATAAAAGACAGGATGATTCTTGTGAAAGCACAAGAGTGTTCAGATGTAGCGCTGCTATGTGCAGGAAAAGTATGTGCAACAATTTCACACAGCTTTCACTATTTGAGTCTGGGGTGATTAAGATAAATATGTCATTTCTAGCTTCAGACAATAAAGAACAAAAAATAAAACAAGCAAATGAAAAGACCTTTTAAAAATCTATAACCAGCGCTGGATGCAGTGGCTCATGCCTGTAATCCCAGCACTCTGGGAGGCCAAGGCTAGTGGATTGCCTGAGCTCACATGTTCCAGAACAGTGTGAACCAGAGCAAGACCTCATCTCTCAAAATAGCCAGGCATTGTGGTGGGCACCTGTAGTCCCAGCTACTCAGGAGGCTGAGGCAAGAGAATCGCTCCAGTCTAAGAGTTGGAGGTTGCTGTGAGCTATGATGCCACCGCACTCTACCAAGGATGACAAAGGGAGACTTTCTTTGTCTCCAAAAAATAATCTATAACCATAGGTGTGGTGGCTCATGCCTATGATCCTAGCACTTTGAGAGGTAGAGGTAGGAGAATTGCTTGAGACCAGGCCAGGGGTTAAAGACCAGCCTGAACAACATAGAGAGATCCATCTCTATGAAAAAAATTAAAAAATAAGCCAGGCATGGTGGAACACAGCTGTATTCCCAGGTACTTGGGAGATGGAGGCAAGAGGATTGCTTGAGCCCAGGAGTTTGAGGTTGCAGTGAGCTGTGATTGTACTGCTATACTCCAGCCTGGGCAACAGAACTGGACCTTACTTCTTTAAAAACAAACAGGCTCGGCGCCTGTGGCTCAACCGGCTAAGGTGCCAGCCACATACACCTCAGCTGGCAGGTTCGAATCCAGCCCGGGCCCGCCAAACAACAATGACGGCTAACGGCTGCAACCAAAAAATGGCTGGGCGTTGTGGCGGGCGCCTATAGTCCCAACTACTTGGGAGGCGGAGGCAAGAGACTCGCTTGAGCCCAGGAATTGGAGGTTGCTGTGAGCTGAGATGCCACAGCACTCTATCCAGGGTAACAGCTTGAGGCTCTGTCTCAAAATAAATAAATAAATAAATAAATAAATAAATAAATAAATAAAATAAACAAAAGACCCCTACAACCTACTTTCACCATATCTTAATTCAATGTATCAGAAATGTACGATTACAACTGATGAACACTACATATGTAATGTCTTTTAAAATCTGGAAGGATTTTTTGTTTAGCAACAGAAATGAAAAACATTTATCCTTGATTTTATTGTTGGTTAAATCAGTCGCTCCTTTGGTAATTTCTTCTAAAGAACAGATTTAGATGTTAAAGGACTAAAACTTTGAGTTTTATTTTGAGTTTCATATGTCAATAATAGATTTGGGCAGATAATATCTAAATTATTCCAGATTTAAAACTATCTTGTACAAAATAATATTCAAGACAAAATAGATGTGGTGCTTGGTTTATTTCTTGGGAAAAGATTCATTATTTAAAAAAATTCTCTCATCTACGCTACTTATTTCAAAGACTCTGATTTTTCCTATTTTTAGAAAGGTAGTATAATTACAAAAATAAATTCCATGAAAGAAGGGTTCAGACGAGCCAACTTTTCAATTAATGACAAGTTCATCTTTTGATGATCTAATTATAATTTTTTATTAGGCAAGAAGGCTTCTATTTTTGGATGATCAATGATGACATCCATCTAAAATGATCCTTAGATGCCTTACAAAAAGAACTCAAATCTGCTCATATTTTAAATATTCAAATTTGTCTGTTCACAGTTAATGAACAGCACCAGTAAACATATGCCATATATATAGGATTAGACATTTAAATTCTTCACTCACTCACACACACACACACACACATATATATAATTATTTTTTCAACTTTCTTTTTATTGATGAATATAACTGAAAAATTCTGAAAACAAATCTGGGAAAGGAAGAACAATTTCCCAAATATGGAGACTTAAAGCTTTGCTGTTGTTTTAACCCCATTTTTGATGTAAAATTTAAAATCGAGGAGTGTTGAGGGAGGTGTAAAGGAATGTGTGGTGAAAAAGAATTACAAATAGAGCACGGAGGAATGAGGAAAATTTGGCATAGGATGGGATATGGAGGATGATGAAGAGTTTTCTTGCGTGTTCTCTGTCAGTGCTGTCTAGTGGGGGAAGTCAGATTATGAATTTTCTTGCTTCTCAAGAAACCTACAAATATCAAGATACACTTTGTTTTGTATAAAAGGACATTTATGAAACTGGGCTGTAGGCACATGTACTTCCCTCATGGGGGCGCTGTAAATTGCAATCAGACCCAAGACATCATCTGCTCACCTTACCCCCAAATCACAACAATGGTTTAGAATGATTGGTTCCACTTACTGCAGGAAGAAAAAAGGTGAGTCTAGTATGTGTGCACAGCCTTTGATACGAAAACCACGCATTAGGGAGGATCCTGACCTAGACACCCTGATCTTTGGTTCATGACCCTGTCAGAGCCAGACAAATGCTCCCTGACTGAGAATTAAACTGACTTGATTCCTCCGCCCACAGACACACAAAGCTGGTCCTCTCTCTCTCCGCTAGAGTCTTTGGAATCCTAGAATGATGTTTGTAAACAGTGCTGCCACGCGCACGGTCCCCACGTGTCAAATGTTGATGTGACCGCGCATAATCAGAAGGCAGAAAGCTTCCACAGGTTCCAAAGAGAAACCGCCCATTCCTTGGGTCCTGTAAACGAGCATGCGGATGTGAAGGAATTAACTCTAAGGGTGATTGATTTTTCTTTTCTTTCCTTCCCTCGCCCTCCTCCCCGAGAAAAAAATTAACGAGAGGAAGAACTGGACAAAAATTTCCCTCTCTGTCTCTTTCCTTTCCTTCTTAACAGATTCCAAACTAATGCCCTACCTAATTTGATTTAGGACAAGTTTAATAATTTCAGAATTGCATCGTGAAGGCACTTTTCCCCTTCCTTTTCCCCCAAGACTTACGATAATTTTGTCTGTTCATTTATTTCACTATGAATTGAAATGTTATGAAAGGTGGATTACATAAACTCTAGAAATATACTAACTAATAATATACTATAATATACTATACTAATATATTAAGTAGGCAAATGGTTTACAAAGTAACAATTTACACCAAAAACAAACAAAAAATTTACAACATGACTCTGTCAGCAAAAAGTATTCAATAGTTTTCAGTAGCTGAAGAGGATAAGAATTTAGTGTATTTATTACCTGTCCTGTTATTTCAGATTTCACCTTCAACTATGCTCCTACTATCTTTAAAAATGGGTTTTTGAAGAGGAAACAAGTAAACTCTATTCTTTACAAGGACTAAATTCTTACCAATGTTAGAGAAAAATGATAATACCAAAACTAAGTTTTCTGCTCCTAAATATGACAAGTTTCCCATAACCTTGAGTGTTATTTAAAGCATGACAAATTTAACAGTGCAAAAAATAAATAAAGCAAAACTATCCATAGTAAATTAAACTTGTTTTTAAAAATATTCTGATTTCGGGTGGTGCCTGTGGCTCATTGAGTAGGGCGCCGGTCCCATATACCGAAGGTAGAGGGTTCAAACCCAGCCTTGGCTGAACTGCAAAACAGAAAAAAAAAATAGCCGGGCGTTGTGGTGGGCGCCTATAGTCCCAGCTACTCGGGAGGCTGAGGCAAGAGAATCGCCTAAGCCCAGGAGTTGGAGGTTGCTGTTGAGCTGTGTGACCCCACGGCACTCTACAGAAGGCGATAAAGTGAGACTCTGTCCCTACAAAAAAAAAAAAAAATTCTGATTTTGACAAAATGCAAAAAAAGATGGTTTTTTAAAAGTCACTTTAAAATGCCACATCCTTTTGAAAGCAAAGAGTTCTTGAGAATAAAAAAATGCCATATCCCTCTGTCTTATACACTTGAAAAATACACTTGATAAAAATGTTTTTAAATTACAATGTTAAAATTAGTTGATGTCTATGAAATTTCCTGTTTAAAATAAGAATCACATTTTGACATTCAACAGATTAAATTTCAAAATATTAAAAATTTAGTTCCCAAAATTAGTAACCAAATGTTATTTCCAATTTTGATTTTCAGTCAAAATACATAGTTAACTAGCTATTAAAAAGGTAAGGTATTAGCAAAATGTCTATTGGCTTTGTTTTCTACTAATGTTTTTCCACAAGCTATAATGTGATAGACAAAACAAAAATTAAAATGCAGCCTTATTTTAATTTCAATTTAAGATATGTTAACTTCAAGCTCAGTGCCTGTGGCACCTGTGGCTCAAACAGCTAAGGCACCAGCCATGTACACCTGAGCTGGCGGGTTCGAATCCAGCTCCTGCCGCCAAACAACAATGATGGCTGCAACCAAAAAATAGTTGGGCATTGTGGCTGGTGCCTGTGGTCCCAGCTACTTGGGAGGCTGAGGCAAGAGAATCGCTTAAGCCCAGGAGTTGGAGATTGCTGTGAGTGGTGATACCACAGCACTCTACCTAGGGCAACAGCTTGAGGCTCTGTCTCAAAAGAAAAAAAAAAAAAAGATGTTAACTTCATAGGAGAAAACAGCCAGTTAGCTATTTGGATCGGAACAAAGATAGATAAAATCTAGTGTACAAAGTATAAAATATGTTCTTTCCTGTTAAAATATACCTGCTTTTATTTTTAGTAAAATAATTATTTGCTAAAACAAATAAGGAGCTAGAATCTTTAAATTAGAAGATTTCTTCTTTTATATTTGAAAAGTACTCATTATGGTATTTTTCCTTTCATAACTTAAGTTTGATCATTAAAACAGAAGTGTAAATGAATTAATATTTTAATAAATGAATTCACTTTTTAAGATGCTAAGTTTTGTTTTACAAACTATTAGACATTGTTTTGTAGAAATGGTTTCTTGTTCTGTTATAATGTATGCAGTAAAACAAAAACTAATGATCACCTGAACTAATTAGAGGGTGACTAAAAATGATCCTTTCAATGCAAAAGTCACAAAAGGTTATAAAAGAGCTGAGAAACTTTATAGCCAAATACGAAAACTTTATAGGCAAACTTTATAGGCAAATATGAAAATTCTAAAATTTCAAAGTAAGAGTCTTCAAACAAAAGTATGAAAAGTGTTAGAGAACAAATTAAAAAGTAAGTTAATAGGAATAAAGTAGTATACCAAGGATGGAATCTGGGTGTGGTATCATTGTATTATTTCCAGATTCTGGTATTTTACTTTAGAAGCAGCAACAGCTAATAATTAAGGCATTTTTCATAGGTGCCCTTAGTGCAGAGAGGAAAGAAAAGAAGAAAGAACAGCTCAGAGATACCATGTTATACCATCTGGCTTTCATTATCATTATTCAAGCCTTTCTTCTTCATCTGTTTTTTTGAGACAAAAATATACCAATTTCAGAAGAAAATACTATAATAAAACCCCATTTGAGAATTGGGTGAATAGTTTCCATTCATGTATAATCTGGACATAGAAAACTAGATTTAACATCCTATCAAGAAAATAAGTGGGCCAGGTGCAGTGGCTCATGCCTATAATCCCAGCACTCTGGGAGGCCAAGGCAGGTGGATTGCCTGAACTCAGGGGTTCGAGACAAGCCTGAGCAAGAGTGAGACCCCCATCTCAAAAAATAGCCAGATGCCCATAGCATAGTGGTTACGGCACCAGCCACATGCACCAAGGCTGACAGTTTTGAGCCCAGGCCTGGGCCAGCTAAACAACAATGACAACTGCAACAACAACAAAACATATAGGCATTGTGGCAGGTGCCTGTAGTCCCAGCTACTTGGGAGGCTGAAGCAAGAGTTTGAAGTTGCTGTGAGCTATGATAACCACGGCCAAGGGTGACATAGTGAGACTCTGTCTCAAAAAAAAAAAAAAGCTGGGCTTTGTGGTGGGCACCTGGGTAATCCCAGCTACCCTCCGGAGGCTGATGCAAGAGGATTACTTAAGCCCAAGAGGTTAAGGTTGCTGTGAGCTATGATACCATAGCTCTCTACTGAGGGCCACAAAGTGAGACTCTGTCTCAAAAAAAAAAAAAAAAAAGAAGTGATAAGCCTAGTTTTAGGCAATGGCTAATGGAGCATGGCAACCATAATTGAAATTACCATAACTTGGCAGGACTCACCAACAAACTGTAACCAATCTCAAAATGGTAAAAGTAGCAAATGAAAAACATCAGCACTACGCATGGCACACCTTAAGGACAGATTGCATGTGTGTGTCTACGCCCGACCATAGACAATTCTCTCTAAAGAGAGCAGTACAGCAGCAAAAACTCACCACTCCGTTTTTTTTTTCCTTTTGAATACAGTGTCTCTTCCATAGAAATTATTTATAAAAAGCAAGTATTAAAATATTAACAAAATTCTTCTAATTTGCTTAAAAAGATTTACTAATCTCAGAAGTGCATGGAGTATCAAACTTAATGAATAGCTTTTGAAAAATACAGACACTAGTGCAAAAATTTGTTATCAACTTAAGTGGTTCACAAAGTATTAAGAGAAATAAGAGAGTAAAAAGGAGTAAGCTACTCATTTCTCTGGTAAGTAGAACCCAAACCTAAATTCTACCTTACTGCTTCCAATAATAATCACTACACCAACTTTCTGATGGGTAAAGGCATTAACATGAGTGTCTCATTTGTACTTGTCACAAATATGACAAACTTACAAGTAGGATCTATGACCGGATTGTTTAAAAAGTAGAATTCTGGGTCATTTCTATAGCTATTCCTTGAAAAAGTGATGATGATACCAATTATATGAAGCTACAATATTTCCTTACTGGGTATAAATAACATGTATATCTTAAATTTGATTCAGAACCCTACAGCTCAACACTTCCAGACCAGTGAACTTTCCCCGCCCCAGTTATCACTCATGGTCCCAAGGTATGGGATCCAATTGGCAGCAATACAACATTCTCATCAGAATAAAAAGGGAGAAATGCATTGCACAACAAGAATGTCTGGTATCTAGAATTACATAAGGTTAGAAATCCAAATACGACCAACCTCAAGTAATTCATCCCGTGTGTCCAAAAGTACAAGCCCTAATTACACAGGGATTAGTATTAAAAATCTTTACTCATTTCCGCATTATAAAGCCGGTAAAAATTATGCTGGTGTTTGTAAATACTGTGGCCATGTGTAGCAAAATATGGAGAGCTATCATCATCTAACCCTAACATTTCCCACTGGGTCCTGGCATCACAAAGACTGCTGCAGAGCAATTTCCCTCTCAGCTTTATTTTACATCTGAAACATGCCACAATATCAGTACACAGACATAGAATTACTTGCTTAAACCCTATGAGATACTTTGTCATTTTCATTTTTAAATCTCAAATACAACAGTAATAAGTACAAATATAAACAATTATAAAACTCAAAGTTTTGGAGCTTATTCTCTATTCTCCAGTGACCTTCTATTTTCATGTAAAGAAGACATTTCCCTACAAAAAAAATAGTAATAATAATAAAATCATCTAGTGATTTATATTACTGAAATAAGCAATTGATAAATTTCTTCCCATTTCTAGATTAAACTACAGGGTGTTCAAAAGTTGCCCCTGAAGTTGCCATACCTGGGGGAAATGGGAAACTGGAGCTAAATGTACCTTTATTTACAAAATATTCATTACAAAATTTTACAAAGAGGTGGCCAACACATAGAGAACATTTTGTAAAATTTTGTAGTGAATATTTTGTAAATATAGATACATTTGGCTACGATTTCCCATTTTCCTTATATATGGCAACTTCAGGGGTTGCCATATATAGGGAAATAAAAGTGTCCTTTTGTAACTTTTGGGACACCCTGTACATAACTAGCAGCAATTTAAGTAAGCTTGGCAATTTTTATAGACTCCTTTGAACACTTGGGCTATATCTCCTGAGCTGATTGGAAAATGAATAGATAACTGAAGGTATTTGAGAAAGTTTCTTGAGTCACTTAACCTGTTTAATCATCTATTTAATCATCCTATCTAAGTGCTGAAGGCTCTTTTCACCACTAAACACAATGGTGAACTTGTGTGTGTATGTGTTTTTATTAGCTTACAATGGAGAACTTTTGAATAATAGTATCTTCTCTATCTATGAGAAAAAGGCAATTAATTAACTACATAAAACTCACTGGTGCTGTATTCCTAGAAAGATATGGTTAGTCTCATTTGATCCAAATACTACTACACTTCTGCATAAAAGCCAAATGCATTTTTAAATGGCTCTTCTGTGACATAATTCTCATACAACAAAATTCATCCTTTTAGATGTACAATTCAATGACTTTTAGCATATTCATAGAATTGTGTAACCATTACTATCTAATTGCAGAACATTTTCATCATCCCCCAGGCCAATCCCATATCTATTAGCAATCAATCCTCCTTCCCCTGCCCTAGCCCCTAGCAATAACTAGCATATTTTCTGTCTCTTTAAATTTACTTATTCTGGACATCAAATATAAATGAAACCATACCGTTTGTGACCTTTTGTTACTCTTTTCAAGGTTCATCTACGTTGTAGTTTTTATCAGTAATTCCTTCTTTCTGTTGCTGAATAATATTCCATTGTATAGATATACCACAGTTTTTTTATCCATTCATGAGCTGCTGGAATATTAGGCTGCTTCTATTTTTGAGTTATTAATAATGCTGCTGTGAACACTCAACTGTAAGTTTTTGTGCCAATAAAGTACCCATTGTAAGTGTCCTTTTGTAACTTTCCTTGCATAGTTGACACAATTTTGCAAAATGTTACCACTGGAGGAAACTGGGCACAGTGTATGTGCAATCTCTATTATTTCATACAAATGCATTTGAACTTATAATTATCTCGAAAAATTTTCAATTCAAAACATGATGCCAGTATAAATTTACTAAATACCGTTCAAATTTATGCTTACAAAGGGTGTCTTTTATAGGGCAAGTGTCATAATTTGTAGACATTATATGTAAGGAAAAGACACCATTAACATTACTATCATCACCATCACCAAGACTTCTTACATTACTTTACTCTTATACAGTGAGAATAGATTATACATTTCCTAGTTAAATGACATGGCTTTCCACTAGTTCTATGTCATTCATCAAAGCTTGACTCTGGGGCAGCGCCTGTGGCTCAGTGAGTAGGGTGCCGGCCTCATATACCGAGGGTGGCAGTTTCAAACCTGGCCATGGCCGAACTGCAACAACAACAACAAAAAAAGCTTGATTCTGACTAGTCTCTGGCTAGAGCAGTGGTTCTCAACCTGTGGGTCGCCACCCCTTTGTAACAATGAAAATACATTCTGCATATCAGATATTTACATTATGATTCATAAGAGTAGCAAAATTACAGTGATGAAGTAGCAACAAAAATAATTTTATGGTTGGGGGTCACCACAAACTGAGGAACTATATTAAAGGGTCGCAGCATTAGGAGGCATTAGGAAGGTTCAGAACCACTGGGATAGAGGGTCATGGAATCAGCCTAGCTCACAGAAAGCTCAAATTCCTGGGTTCAATAAATCCTCTGGCTTGCCTGCCACAACATCCAGCTAATTTTTCTATTTTTAGGAGAGAAAAATAGGGGTCTTGCTCTTGCTCAGGCAGGTCTTGAACTCAAGTTCAAGTGATTCTCCCACCTTGGCCTCCCAGAGTGCGAGGATTACAGGCATGAACCACCATGCCTGGCCACTGTATTGGTTTTAGTAGAGAATATGAAGACATTAGAAATCAGTGCCTCTCTTCCAATATACAGAAAGAAATCAAATTTAAAATTTTTGTTATAATTTTAGTGAAGCAACCAGTTAAGTTTGTGTTCTAAATTGTGCTTCAAAAACACTTCATTCTAGTTTATTCATATCTTATTTTAATTCTCAAATTATTTGGAATGTTATTTCAAGGCAGTTTTGAGTAACCACCTCCAGTAAACATAAAACATTGAGTTCTAAATTCTTAAAACTGCAGATAAGTTGACATTATCACAGAGTTTATTTTTACAAAAAATACTGAAAACCCACCTACTACCTACTTCTACTTCTTGAAGCATGACATTTAACTATGTTCATGACAAATGGAGAAAATAAAAAATCAAAGCTGACAGAATTTGCTATTTTGGGATGGGCAACCAAAAATCTATTTTACTGAGGAAACATAATATATCTACCTTAAGCCAGTAATTCTCTGTAATGTATAATCTAGGATAAAAATAATGCTGGAAATAAGCAGATATACACAATTCTTTTTGGACTGTAGTTGTACATTTACATACTTACATTCTGCCCTCTCCCCTTGGGGAGCTCTTTTTCCTACTATATACCAAGCAAATAGATGTAATGAATGACTTTCAATAATGTCACAATATTCACTAAGTTTTGGCAGTGAGTCAAAATAGAAATTAGAGATCTAGACCAAGTAACTACTGTATATTTGGCAAATTCATCTATGGTGGTTTTCTTTAGCATGGTTACCAAGATAACGAACGAACCATCAGCTCTACCTGGCAACTGGACTCTCCCAGAGTTAAGGATCCAAATGTAAAGCTAGCTTGGGAGATACTGTCTTGCTGCTGGCTTTGGTGCCACTACTACCCTTAGGAACTACATTATGTTGTATAATAGGGGTGTAATCACTGAGAAAGTGTTATTTTGATAAACCAATACTGACAGTTCAAAGTTTCAACCTGTCCCAGTAAATAGGAAACAATTATATTAAAACACTCCATACGGTTATTTAGAAAACAAAGACTTTCTCCAGCAATTTGAGATGGCATATAAGAGTCTGAAACTCTATTCAAACAATACCACCAATTGAACTTGTATCAAAAGCAATAAAAACATAAAATAACAGACCTAATATTTCCTAAATATATTAGACATCCTAAAACATTGACATTCTATAATGTCAAGCATCCATAACCATTTTTTTTTTTTTTTAGGAGAGCATAGAAGAAAGTTTATTGAGTTAGCGAAAGGTAGGTTTACAAAGCAAGAGTAAAATATAGGGTTATAGAGCAAAATATATTTGCCATAGACAGTGAATAGACCTCCACTGCTAAGGCAAGTAGGCAAGAGGCAAAGTGGCCAAGTGCCCATAACTTTTGAAGACATTTTATGTCAAGGCAATTTCATAAGAATAAGAATTTACTAACTTGGATTTGGATGGAAAACAAAGTTTCTGTGAGGTGTGTCTGTGAATCATTGAGAAGGGATTTGTAATGAGATCAGCAAATAAGGAAATACATTTCAAGACTGGCATCTGGCTTACAACGTTGTGTGTGGGTAGAGTCCTGGAGGACTTTATAGCAAAATTCTAACTTCAGCAAGTGAAACCAAAACATTAACTCCAGCTTGTTACCTAATGCAAGTCCAACACCCAATAAAGGCTGTGCAATTCTCCTAACTCTGACAGGTGCATTTCACTTGTTCTGGAAGGGACCCGCCAGTGTCTAGGACCATATGACACCTCATCACAATTGTATCAATCCCTCTGGCTCCTGGCATGAACCAGCACAAGTGAGATCTAATTAAAGACTTAAGAGTTTGGCAAATTGGCAAAAAAAAGACTAAACAGAATTTAGGCAAAGTAAGGGACTTTCCTCATTCCAAGTTAATTTCTCATTAATGGTTAGTTTAATAAGAAAATAAGCATATCAATGTAATAGTTTCTGGGAAGCTATCTAACTCGTTATTGTCCATTATCAAACTCCTAATTATCCAAGACACATCTATGGAATTTTTTGAGAACCCAGATGGTAGTATCACATATATAGTAAATGAAGAATTGAGGTTCTCTCTTTTATTATAAGCTATCCCATGATTTCTTTTTTCCAACGAAGGAGCAAGTGTTACTTTGATTTAGATTAGTGAATAATACATTTCCTCCTTATAACCACTGAAGCCCCTCACATAAAATTAATTAGCATAATTTTCAGCATAAAAGTAGGATGCATAAAATAACAAGAGTCTAAATTTGATGACAGAAAAGAACAAGCCCTCATGGTCACATTCATCTTTTCTCTGTGAATCCTCACTTCCCTTAAGATACAATCTTATTCCTATGTTATATCATTTGTTGATGAGTATTTTTGAATTTGCATTTGCCATTATAATTCCTGATTGGAGAGGAAAAAGTATTGGTATTAACCAATGTGGGTATTCTTATTTATCAATTTGAGTGGAAAATATTATGTCTATTATTAGCTGAATAACTTGAAGACAGTAAATAGCACAACATTTGAAAAGTTGCCCCCAAAAGGTAGCACTGACCTGTTAGCAAAAGGCAATGTTTATTTTTAATTCTGAATTGCTGGAATAATTAACCAAAGTTTTGTCAATAGTTTACTATAAACAGCATTTATGATAAAATCGTAAGTACATATTTTCTTTATTACTTTAGGGCAAATAAGAACCAATGAACTGTTTCTACCCCACAGACATGAGTAATGCTCCCCCCTTGTAATCATGTGAAAGAACCTCTAGTATCAATGATGAAAGCAAACTTAACTGCTTTTTCAAAGATCAAAATATTCACTACAAAATGTACTGCTGAGGGTAAACAGTCTTGGAAATTCGACTGATGGAGGAATGCCCTTTACTATGCTTTCCCTTCTATCTTTTAATTCTAAAAACTGCCTCCTAAACTTCAGTTTGAATCTCCAGTCCTTCACTAGCACTTCTCAGCTAAATACCGATTTTAAAAATTAAAAAATAAATTGCATTGAAATTTATATTCTATTCCAAACATATTATGAAATATAAATGCAAACCTGTAAAAGAATATAACTCCCTCAGTATTTCAACTTTCCATTAAAATGCAAATGTAATGATTCCATTACCCAGGAAACAATACTCTGGCTTAAACCAAACCAAACCAAACCAATACCTTTTCTCTGTGAATCCCCACTTCCCTTAAGATACAATCTTATTCCTATGTTATATCATTTGTTGATGGGTATTTTTGAATTTGCATTTGCCATTATAATCCCTGATTGGAGAGGAAAAAGCACAATACAATGTGTGATCTGAGATTTTAAATTCGTGGATGTATTCAGCTCCCTAGACAAGCAAGTATAAAAATAATTCACTACATTTGAAGCAAACAACTTCAAAATAACCTTATTTTTTCGATTCCTAAACATTAGATGAAGAAGGGGGAAAACCACTCATTGTAATTAAAAGTATATCATGAGGGCAATACCTGTAAATAACACTTATATTTCATATTCAACCTTCCCAAGCAAGAGTCTTTCCAGGCCACACTTACTTTATTTTGTCATAGGCAGAAAACTCTCCATAGAAACCCAGTTAGCTTAATAAAATTAGACGAGCAATCCCAATGAAAAGACTCAGCAAGATGTGACCAGTGTGTGTGCTGAGAGGGAGAGAGGAAAGAGAAAAGATTAGAGAGGAGACGCAGAGAAAGGCGGAGGCAAGGAAGACAGAAGGAAAAAGAGAAGGCAGGAGAGAAAAGAGAAATTTGGACGGGACTGTTAGAAATCTGCCCTCCACTTCTTTACTGAGATTGGGTTTCATTTCTCTGGGCGCCCCTGACCTTGCAGTCTCGCAACTCTCTGCGCTCCGCTCCCCGCCCTCCCGCCCCCTCCCCGGGCCTGCGCCTGCCTTTGTGTCTGCCTGTCACTTACCAAGGAACCCAACGAAGCTGAGTCGGGAGAAGCACAAAGCCAGGACACAGATTTGCCCACAAATTCTCTTATACACTTTCCCCAGGCTGGAAGGAACAGCTCAGCGCAGAGCTTATGTGTCTTGAGAAAAGTGGGTTTGAGTCTTGTTTGGGGGACCAGAGAAACTATCCTTTCCTCTCTCGCTCAGCGCCGCTAACAAAACGCGCGGACTTACGAAAAAAGCAACCCCCGCTCAGTGTATTCCAATTCCACTGCCTGTGACATTAGTTTACTACACCCCCCCAAAAGCGGACAAGGGGGCAGAAGGGGGGCAGACCCAAACGCGGACCCCACAGAAGATAAAAGGGCAGAAAAACAGTCGTCAGTGTTCCCTCCGGGGTTGTTCGGGACCAACGAGGGGCTCTTTTGACTTCCACTATGGGGTGATGGGGGGAGAGGATTAAAGGGGAAAGTATTGCCCCCCAAAGCTCAACTATTTCAGAAATGAAAGGAAAGAAAAAATCACTTTCCTGGGGATTAAAAGGCCGGGAAACCGGCTTGTCAGAGGCACAAAGGTAAGTTTTCTGGGCAAGGAGGGGGCGAGCATTAGCGGGAGAGAGAAGCGAACACAGAACTACAGGTTTAAAGGGGGGGGGATTAAAACTATATTTGTCAGCCATGTTGAAGAGGCTCCAGTAATTTGTGAAGCTTCCCTCTTCCCTTCCCTCTTGGTATTTGTGGGTGACACTGCAGGGTTTACTCCCCAGTCCCTGGAAGCCCGAGAGAAAGCGAGGGGGAGAGGAAAGGGAGAGTTTCGCGGCATAAAAGAAGCGCTCTGACCTCGTTCTCGTCCCTCAGCCTTGCAGCAATCCAGCAGTTGCAGTCGGGTCTCCTTTCTAACAAATCCTAAAGGGCAGCCATCTTGCTTCCTTCTGCTTCTCTACGAAAGCAGCCTAGCCTCCGCATCAATATTCATAAGGCAGTTTGACGTCTGTTCTCATCACTCGGCGGGGCCGGCGTCTCGGAGCGGCCGCGCCGAGTGGGCGGACGTGACTCGCATGCGAGCGGGCCCTGGGCGCGCGGCGCTGGCGAGGAGGCGGCCCCGGCCGCCGAGCTCCGCCGCCGCCGCCGGCTCTGCGCCTCCGCCGGGGCCCCCTGCACGGCCGGCCCCGCTCCTCCGCCCGCCGAGCCGCCTCCTGCTCCGCCCCGGCCTCCCCCAGCTCCGCCCCGGCCTCCGCCGCCGCCCCGGCACCCCGAGCCCCGGCTCCCGGGGAGTCAGTCGCCCCGGCCGGCGCGGAGGCCGGGCTGCCCTCCCGCAGCGCGGGGGAGCGGCGGGTGGAGAGGTGCGCGCCGGGCGGCCCGGGAAGCGTCCAGCCCCCCGGGACCCTGGGGACCCAGGCTGCGTCTTCCCTCCCGGGGAAGACCTGGGGCGGACGCTGAGGGGGCGGTGGCGAGAGTGCTTAAGCCGGGACTCCAGGAGGCAGTTTCCCTGTGAAACTTTTTGTGGGTGCCGCACTCCGTCACCCCCTTCGAGGTCTCCGCGCGCGCGTCCCCACTCGCACCGACCTCCTCGCTGGCATCCCCGCCCGCGCCCCGCACCGACCCTTCCCACCACCTCCTGTCCCCATCCCCGCGCACACCTCCACTCGCTCCCACCTTGTCCTCAAGGGCCCGCACCCCCCATGTCTTAAGGTCCACGCGACCCGGCTGTGACCTCCCTTTTCTGCAGAAGCGCTCCACGGTTTCGCCGAGGGCACGGCCTTAGTGCTTTAGGGGCCTGCTTTTTAAAAGACCCGACGAATTAGGAATTGGCCGCGTCGAGTTTCTCCCCGCCCCGGCCCACCTTCTGTTTACTTTGGCCACGTGGAGCGGGCAGGAGAGTCTGGGGAATCCAGGATGAGTTTCTCCCCGGTGACCTTCTTCTCGCTAGCGAAAAATAAACGTGCGCTTTCAAAGGTTTAAGTTGCCTCCCGTAAGTGCCTTTGTTTTGAAGAATTTCCACGCGCACAGTTATGAAGAAACCGACCCATAGAGAACCAAATTCCGTGAATGACGAACGCTCGGTCGTCCTTGACGTTCGGGACTCTACAACTACCCCCTTCCGTTGACAGAGCTTTTCTTTTGCCCGGTGGTTTTGCTTCCCTTTTTAGTGCTCGTTTTTCTAATCATCAACTTCTTAATTTAAGGTGAGATGAAGAACAAAACCCGTGTGAATCATATTATGTCAGCTAGTAGTTTTCAGAACATTGCCTACATCTTTAAGGAGTTCTCACATTACTGACATTCAAATTTTACACACGTATTTTGAGCACACCTCCTACGGGATCACTGCATTGTGATCACAATACTTTTAAGTCAACCCTAGTCAGTGTACTCACTGTTTTCCCCCTTAGGTTGGTAAGTTTATTAAAAGTGAAGACATAATTTTTTGAAACTGGAACATTTCCTCTTTGAACAGTACTATTAAAAAAGGAGAGCTCTTTCCGTATGTCACATTGTTGCGAAGAAAAAAGTTTGTTCTAAAGAAACATTGTTTATTCCATTTTGAAACAAAGTTGACTCAGATGTCTGATTTGGCATGGCCTACGCGAAATTGGTGATTTTCCCTCTAACCATTTCATGTGCAAATCAAGTCCCATCTTTTCGAGCTATACGCTAATGTGTCGTGGAGGTCTTGGCAATGGTCAATGGGCTTTAAAACCTAAACTGTTTGGAAGGTGCCTTGTGATTTTTCAAATCCAGGAAGTAAAGTTCTCCAAGACGGTGACATACATTTGCATGGTGCAGGGTACTGTGAAAAGCATGGGCTTTGGAATTAGACAGACCTGGGTGACGCTGGATTCCGTCTTTTATTCACCAGACGACCGTTAGCATGTTAGTATGTATTAGGCACTAAGTAAGAGCCCAGGTAGTTACTAATATTACCAATAATAATTGCCCAGGAAATTATTTTTTGGTTGACTATGGAAATCTATAAGTAATTATGTCCTCTTATACTTAATAATATATGAAAAATATTGCATTCACATGTGTTTGATATGTCCATTATGTTCCTTTAGTTATTTGTATTTTAACTGAGAAAATTAACTTTTAGGTCACCTTCTTCTCATTTCATCTTTAAAATCTCTCTCTGTTGTAACAGGTGGTTCTTGTCTATCTGGAATCATATTTGGCTTCAGTTGGTTTTACAGCAGGCCCTGAACGTTTTCTTGCCAACTTCTTTCTCTGCACCCCCACCTTTCTTTTAACCACCATGACATTTGTTAATTTAAAAGAAAATGCATTACTCCTCTTGGCTGCTGTGACTTTTCAACAGCAAAAGGAAGTAAAATTATGACGGTCTCCAAGTGTAAAATATTTTAGTCAGATTTTATTTTGTTGATTATAAAAACTTCCTTCTTAGTTGCTACTTCTGGGAAAGAAGAGATATATTGCGCATAATGCATTGTGTACTGAACATCAGTGCACATTTGTATGGGTGATCAGAGCTAGCTTTTATTAATTGTGTGCATTCTTGAGATTCCTCTTACTATAGGTGTGGATAATCTATTTTTAAAAGATAACTTGCTGTTTTAATAACAATCATTATCAAATCCCTTACTCTTTTTTCTCAAACTAGTAGCAGCACTGGTTCCATGAGGAAAAATCCTTGCTTCCTTAATAGAGAAAAGACTAATAGAACAAGTTCTACAACATGCTATTCTGTGTTAGAAAATGGCCTTGATTGCCCTGGGCACCTTCTGTCTCACTCAGTGGCCCAGTCTTCAAGCCTCTGAGGGTGGAGGCAGCTTCCTGTCTGCTGCTGTCCATTGCAGAGCTGACACTGACAGTTTGTTTTACAATGCAAAATTTTTTTTTATTGTACTCCTACACAAATAATAGGTGCATTCTTCACTTCCTCCCCACCTGCAGAATAGGAAATCTTCTTTAAGGACTCAATTTTCTCTTCAACAGAGAGAAATAGTTGTGATGCATACTGCTTTAAGAGAATTATAATGGCTTAACAAAAACACTAAATCATGGCCTATTGTTTCCCATCTCCAAAAACATATTTCGGAAGTATACGTGATAAAGATTCCCTGCATGTGTAAAAGACAATCGACCTTCATTCAGCCTATCAGTCATTGCTGTGAAGAAGCTTTCTTGCTTTTGTTCGGTGACATTCCTGCACACCATGTGCAAGTGCATGTTTAACACAGAATGCTAATTTTTAAAAATTTCCAATAGCTGAAACATTTAGACATTACAATCTAACTTACCAACATAAATTATTGTTAATGATAAAACCATTATTGTCTAAAGTCAGGGATCATAATGTTATGAGGCTCTTGATAGAGTCACCTTTCTTAATATGATTTCTCCTGACTTGATTTCATCAGACTAATTTTTCTTTATATAATTTGGAAACTTCTAAGAAGCAGTTACAAATGATATAATCCTAAATTGCTCAAATCAGGAGCTATCCAATATGTGTACCAATTGAATGGGGACAAAGTAAAATAGCAGATGAAATCCAAATATCTAATCTCATTAAAGAGAAATCTCATTTAATCTCATTAAAGTATTGCCACAGCATTATATGAAAAATATTTGAATCATTAGTAGGACAGACAAAATGGAAATTCCTCCAGAATTATTCCAAACTTGTTGCTGATATGAGTCTTCTACAATTTAAGGAACTTTTTTTCCCTCATAAATTCTATCCTTATAATCCAGTAATCACTTTTTATTATCATCCAAATTTGGTGACTTAATATGTTTATCTCACTGTATTTTGAGAGCATAATTTTCCAACTTTAATGATGGACGTCAATAATTAAATTTTAAGTATTAGTATAATTCTTTAGCATCATTTGACATTTGTACAAGACTTCATAGATTTTAAGCCATTTTATGTGCACTATTATGATTAAATATTCAAAATCATGTGCCATATTCAAAGTATTATTTAATATAATCCCCATGCTATGAATATGAAAAATAAGTTAATATGATTTTCATAAGGTCATATGCCCTGTAAATAGAAGAACACCTCTCAGAACTCTGTTTTTTGAGTCAAGAGCCTTTGTTACACCAAAGCTCCTTTCTGTCTTTTCCTGTGCATCTTCCTCCCAATTTTTCCTATTGTTAAACTCTAGCCGTATGCTAAACACTGGAATAATTGTTTTACATTAATTGTCTCTTAATGCTTTTCAGAACCAAGTAAGGTAGATAAGAGTTATTGAGAATAAATGGTTGAGTAATTTGGTTTGGGATTAAAGAGGTGGAACCACTGTCTAAGTCTAGGTTTGTCTGACTTAGCTCATGTTAGGCAGGCAACACTGTGATGTTCCCCAATTTAGCAGACATGGACATCTATTTGCACCCCATCATAAATTTTTCACACAATTACTTATTTATTATAGCAAGAATGTCATTTCCCTCATTTCTTCCTCATAAGAAAAAAAATTCTGGCTCGGCGCCTGTGGCTCAATGGGCTAAGGCGCCAGCCATGTACACCTGAGCTGGCGGGTTCGAATCCAGCCCGCCAAACAACAATGATGGCTGCAACCAAAAAAAAAAAAAAGGCCAGGCGTTGTGGCGGGCGCGCAGGCAGGAGAATCGCTTGAGCCCAGGAATGGGAAGTTGCTGTTAAATTTGATGCCACAGGACTCTATCCAGCGTGACAGCTTGAGTCTCAGTCTCAAAAAAAAAAAAAAAAAAAAAAGGAAGAAAGAAAAAAAATTCTGTCCAAATCTCTTCTTGGTTTTTCTTCCCATTTGTTTCTACTTTTCTCTCTACTCTCCTATTTTGCACCAGGAAGTTGCTGAACTCTCTGGAAGAATGATTACATTTGTGTAATAAATAAATGCAGTATCACACTCTTTCTCCCCCACCACTTTAACATGTCTTACCTCACTAACAAATCATTTGCAAAGTTAGGTTCTACTATGTTTTCAATAGTGGTGTGGTAAAAGGGATTGCACCTTTGATCTGGTCCTGACTTCCACAAATGACTTAAGGTTCATTCCACCAAGCAAGAAAGCTGGCAGGTGGAAAGAGCGCCATCTACTGAAACCATTAATAGGTCATGGGTCTTTGGTGATAAAATTCGCAAGAGTTAAGACCAAACCTCTTCGCTAGGAAAACAAATCAAAATCACCTACGAAGCATTTGAAAAATATGCATAACTAGGTTCCATTACAATACCCCCACTATTTTTTGGAGATTCTGATTAATGAGTTCTGGGATGGGGCTGGAATAACAATGCTTTTCAAAAGATCACAAATAGACTCGGTGCCTGTGGCTCAACGGACTAAGGCGCCAGCCAAGTACACCTGAGCTGGCGGGTTCGAATCCAGCACGGGCCGCCAAACAACAATGACGGCTGCAACCAAAAAATGGCCAGGCGTTGTGGCAGGCGCCTGTAGTCCCAGCTATTTGGGAAGCAGAGGCAAGAGACTTGCTTGAGCCCAGGAATTGGAGGTTGCTGTGAGCTGTGATGCAACAGCACTCTATCCAGGGTCACAGCTTGAGGGTCTGTCTCAAAAAAACAAAAAAGATCACAGACACTTAGATGTACCACCCTACTTGAAAATCACTGGGATAGCTTTATGTTGAAAATGCAGTAGAAGAATTTAGCGTTAACACCTATTATTAATAGTTAATAGGCACACAGTGTTATCATTCATAGAGTATCCATGATAAAGAACAAATATTGTTATTGCTCTATAGTATGGCGGAACCCTCATATCTTTGCAAAGTTCCAGCAAAGCTGCCTGTGACTTCCTTTGGTATTTCATGTTGATTAAATCTTTCTGAATTCTCTTGTAACAACAGGTGAAAAAAAATGTAAGGGATAAATGATTAGGAACATAACAATCACTCAGGTTATCAGAAGTGAAATAGAAAAATTGGGGGAAAGTGAGTGATAGTATCAATACTCATTTTTATTAAGTCAAACTTATTAAGAATACTTTGGGATTTTTTGTTCCGTGGAAAAATTCCATTCGTAGGGTTTTGCCAAATTTTTCAAAAAATTTTAAAATATTCCCATAACCCTAGCAATTATACAAACTGAATCTGATTTCTGTCTTTTTCCAAAATAATAGTCATGCAATAGTTTGTAAGTGTATTATATAACTTCATGGTAACAATGCAGTTCTTCCTGAAAGTAATACCTATAGAAATGTGACTGATTTTAGGCCCAAATAAACTTAATTAATCATTTTCCTACAGATACCCTGTATAAAGAATAAGGCAAATTAAATAGGTAGTAAGGTAGCCATTATTTGATATCCAGCTGTCTTCAAACCTTCTAAATTGTGTTTTCATACTTTCTAGAAATATGTGAGAAAATCTAATAAGATTTGACTCAGTATCAACCCAAAGCCCTTGAAAGCAGGAATGGCAGGCAAGGCCTGTGGCTCAAAGGAGTAGGGTACCGGACCATATACCAGAGGTGGTGGGTTCAAACCCGGCCTCGGCCAAAAACTGCAAAAAAAAAAAAAAAAAAAAAAAAAAAGCAGGAATGGCCAAATAGTTTCCTGCAAAGCTCTGCACTACCAATCTTTGTTTAACTTGTTTTCTTATTTTATGTCTTAGACTGTAATATTATTATAATTTGGCAGAAACCCTCCCTGATCTGTCAGAAATTAGGCATACCTCTAAAGTGAATATGGGTTGATTGCCAGACAATTGTTCTGTATTTCACAATGACTTGTATTCCCATAAGAATAAATTATAACCAAGTAGAGACCACAAAACAGGGGTTACTGATGGAAAGCCTGGGGTAGAAGCTGAAAACACACACACATATGCACATTAAATCAGAACATAAAAAACAAATCCTAAATCCTAAAGGAATTTTTGTTTTTTTTGAGGTTCTTGCTCTATTGCCTGGGCTAGAGTGCAATAGTGTCCTCATAGCTCACTGCAGCCTCCATCTCATAGACTCCATCCTCCTGCCTCACTCTCCCAAGTAGCCGAGATGACAGGTGCATCCCACCACATCTGGCTTTTTCTTGAGGCCTCATTATGTTGCCCGAGCTGGTCTCAACCTCCTGCCCTCAAGTGATGCTCCTGTCTCGGCCTTCCAAAGTGTTGGGATTGGAAATTTCTATTTCTCTAAAATCTTATGATCACTGGCCATAGATAAACTCAGTAGGGAAATGTAAGGAAGTGAGCACTATTGGAGAGGGTGTGTTGGTGTGGCTTAGTTGTGACCAGGTGTGTGATGATTCTCGTGATGCTAATGATATGTTTTAATGAAGAAAACTTTTCTGAATCTCGTTAAATCACAAAGTGCCAATAGGAAACAGTGAATAAGAAATAGAAGAGTCTCTCTCTAAATTTAAAATCTGAGAAAGGGTAAAGTCATAATTTTGACAAGTGAAGATTGCTGTTAAAGGTAAAGGTAATATGAACTCAAAAAGAGAGTTTCAAAACATTTAGAAAGAGGTTACTGTGAGCTGTGATGACATAGCACTCTACCGAGGGTGGCAAAATGAGACTCTGTCACAAAAAAAAAAAAAAAAAAAAGGAAAAGAAATCCAAAAAAGTTTAAAAGAGAGAAACCAGTAAAAGCATACTTATTGGAGTGTTTTGTTTGTTTGTTTGTTTTCTTTTTTGACAGGGTCTCACTCAAAAGCATTGTTATTCCATCCCTATCCTAGAACTCCTTAGTCAGAATCTATTACCCAGGATAGAGTGCCATGGCATCAGCCTACCTCACAGGGCCCTCAAACTCTTGGGTTCAAGTGATCCTCTGGCTCAGCCTCCCAGTGATCCTCCTATCTCAGCCTCCCGGAGTGCTAGGATTATAGGTATGTGCCACCAGGCCTGGCCTTATTGGAGGTGTTAATCTCAGTCTGCTAAGATCCAGGATTTTAGTCTAGACTCTAGTACTAAAAAAAAAAAATCTTTTATGTGCATTATCCTATTTAGTATTTATAGTACTCTTGAAAATAGGTAAGACCATTATGATCTTCATTTTATTGAATTTTATTTTTTGACATAGAAAACATGTGTTTAATGTATGAGGGAATGTGTCAGGGAGATTGCCCAGAGTCTCACAGCATTTAATAAATTCTCAAACTCAAGTATTCTTCAGTGTTCTTTCCAGAAGCCAAAGGGGAAACAAATGGGCCGACTTTAATTCTTTTCTGAGGGCATAAAAGCAGCTCTGAACAACTGTGACATTGTATCTTAGGCTGATACATTTTAATTCCTTGTCTATGCTCACACAGATGGCGGAGAATTTACAGGAAGGGAACATTTAGGAAAAGTGTGCTTCAGGCACTTTTTAAAAGTAGGCCATCCACTGTGGTAGGAATTCTGTTCATTCCAAAGGTGAGATGAAAGTTAATTTCCTAAAAGCATTTCTAAAGGAAAGAAGAGTAAATTACTCAAAGCATGAAAGATAAAATATTGGGCCTCTTCCTTCTCGCCTCTCTACACCCACAAAGAAAAATGTTTGGAAGAAAGAGAGAGAGGGGGAGGGGAAAAGGAAGTAGGGAGGGAGAGGGTTTGTTGGTTTGTTTGTTTTGGTATATTTGTGTGTGTGTCTGTGTGTTCAATGAAACACAATCATTGGACAAGAAGACAGACTCACATTTTTTATTAATTTTTGTAAGAGGTAGGGTCTTGCTTGCTCTATTTCCCCGACTGGACTAGAACTCTCAGGCTCAGGGGATCCTCCTGCCTCAGCCTCATGAGTAGCTGGGAATCTAGGAAGGCACCACCATGGGGAGTTCACATTTTTATAAGAAGAAAAAAAAAATACCCAAAAAGTATTGAAACACTTTCTCTTTTATTAATTATGGCTGGAGGGGGTGGGGCTTGGTGGATTTAGTTTAGAGTTTTAAACTCACATATTTCTCAAGAACGAAACTCCTACAGTCAATAAAACTCAAGAATGAAACTTTATGCAGACAATCTGGAATGAGTGAAACATTTTGCTTTAGACTATTTCACAAAAAGACAAGTTTCATATAATTCTGGCAAATAATCATGCTCTCCAACAAGAAGAGTGTTATGCTGCTTACCAAGCAGTGACACTTTATCGCATAACCAATATCATTATAAAGAAAGCAATTGAAGATAGCATTTAGTATAGAATTGTTCGCTTCTGGAAAATAATAGAATTTTGTAGCATATATTTTTACTCTTGAATTTATGAATGGGAGCCCATATGGAAGATGTGGATTTTGGTAGTAATTCATAAAATTTGGAACCATCACTTTGGGGTGACAAGTGAAATAAATATAGGTCCCACCTTTTGTCTGGGACTTTTAAGTTGATTTTCTCCTGAAAGATATATGCCATGAGTGGAGGGGAAGGGGGTACTTATCGAAAGATTTGAAATGAATAAAAACTAACATAGTCAGGACACTTTTCAGGAAATGTTTTCCAAAATATTTAGAAAGGAAGGCTTGTTAGTTTCATCTGCCATTTTATAAATGTTCTGCTCGAGTCTGAATTCCTAATTTATCATACTTTACAATGATGTATTGAGGGACTGAAGTGTCACTTGTGTTTCACTTCTACATTCCTGAGACACAGTTAAGTCAGTGCATGACCAGTGCTAAACAATAAACTGTGTCACCATGGGAGTCTGCTCAAGAAATCCTCAAAGCAGGCTTGGCGCCGGTGGCTCAAGTGGCTAAGGCGCCAGCCATATACAACTGAGCTGGCGGGTTCAAATCCAGCCTGGGCCTGCCAAACAACAATGATGACTACAATCAAAAAATCTTAGAAGGGTACAGGTGAAACTTACTAAATGTAGAATACCAATGTCTACATATAGTGATTATGAAAATGCCATGAAGACTATGTTAAACAGTTTGATGAAAATATTTCAGATTGTATATGAAGTCAGCACATTGTGCCCCGTGATTGCACTAATGTGCACAATTATGATTTAATAAAAATTAAAAAAAAAGACTCAACTTTTGCCAGGAAACATAAATCATATATTTGCTGAGTCATCTACATTTATAACTGATTGCTTCTAAAAGCAAAACCTTTGCATACAGAATAGTTACTTCTTGATCAATTTACCAATAAGAATTAATAAGTAATTTGCCCAAGTTCACATAACCTCTCAGAGACAAGGATCACAGTAAGGTGTAATGATTTCACATTGCAACCCATGCCATTGTGATTTGAAGCCTTTATTGATTTTCTGTTTTCTCCAAGAACTAATGGCCTTTATAATTGAAAATAAGTAATCAGAAAGTTTTTACCCTAATTGCTTCAGTTTTGCATGTCTTATCATGATAGATTTCCTGTAGGAAACAGAAATTGATACATTTGGGAGGAAAGAACTTAAGAGCAGATAAGAATATTTCAATTTGAAACCCAGTTTTACCACACTAGAGTTCCATGATCTTACGCAAGTTATTTCATGTCTTTGTATCTCAATATCTTCATCTGTAAAGTGGTCATAATATCTGAAATATTATTGCCAAGAGGATTTAATGAGGCATTCCATGTCAGGTAAATGAAGCAGTGTCTGGCAGAGAGTAATATTAATTACTATCTTCCATGATTGTTACCAATTGCCCTGTACTGTCAATAATTTTTCAAGCATTAAGCATGCAATAAGCAGCATTTGCATGCTATCTTACATTTTAATGGGTTGAATTATTTGACTTGATTTAAAAGCTGACTTAGTGCTGATTCAGCAAAAATTAACTCGAAATTTAATTATAAATGTAAATCACAGATGTTACTTTAGTCAATTCGAGGACTTCTTGACAAACAGCTTTTGTGAAAATTAATTTTGTAAGTTAATTTTTTTTTATTTGCAGTTTATGGCCAAGGCTGGGTTTGAACCTACCACCCTTGGCATATAGGGCTGGCGCCCTACTCTTTTGAGCCATAGGTGCCACCCTGTAAGTTAATTTTTTTACAGTTAAGTTTGTGACCTCGTCCTAGAAAAATTGTTACATAGCTCACTAGCAGAAGATCACCACAGTCACCTTCAAAGTCCTCCCCTTGGGAAGCTACACACTGATGCCAGGAATTAGTCTACCCTTCAAAGCACTTTTTCTAGGGTGAGTTCTTAAATGTAATTGTCATACCTTGTACAGCATTTAAAATGTTTTTTAAAATTCTGCCTTCTAGCCACGATCCTTCAGATGCATCGGTTGTAGCTTTGCTACTCATCTAGATCTACTTCAATATTGAGGTTATGTGGTAGAGTCAAGGTCCTGGACTCAATTTCAAAAATGTCATTCAGGAATATCAATAGATTTCCTCATAAAAATATTGACGAGAAATACTAATGCTACCGTGTTGTTGAGTCTAAATAAAACTCAGTATTTAATTGTGTGTAATATGTACAATATGAAGGTATAGAATGTACAGCTATAGAAACTAATATACGAGAAGGAATCAATATTATACTAATGAAGCATGCTATTTCTACTTTATTATCTGAAGGTAAAGAGAGTTCCTGTGGATGGATAGTTATCATTAAAATGAAATTTGCATGAAGAATTGAAAGCCAAGGAGCTGAGGGCACTGAAAAATATGAAAAATATTTTATATTCTTTGAAATAAAAAAAAAACTACAATATGTAACATAAGGGGACTCTGCCAGAATTCACACACCTAAAGTAAGTAAAATAGATAAAAGGTATTTTACTTTATTTTCCACATCTTCTCAGTAGCATAATTTCAGTACCTGCCCTCCCTGGAACTGGAAATTTTATCCAATGTATTTTCTTTGTTGTATAAAACCTTCTAACATAACAATTTATAGTTATTGACACTCCTTTTATACACAGAGTAACTTGAAAACTTGAAGAACTTAAATATTATAGTATTTGTTCTGCCCAAGTTCAGTTTCTTACAAAAACCAGAACTAAATAGCCAGTGTTCCACATTCAGCCTAATTCATTCTCACCTAAACATAGGCAAATAGTTCTAAGAAATAGTTTATTCTAGAATCTTCCATTTCTCTTAGCCAAAAACTCTACCAGTTGTCAAATCTTATCATTCCATCTCCTGAATATATTTTGACTATCATTTTTCTCTTTATGATCATCTCAATAGCAAACTTTGTAAAATAAGTTCTCTGTTCTTTTGTTTCTAGATTAAGTTTCTTCATATTAACACCAGTTGAGTAAAACCCAAATCTGGTTATATTTCACACATGAATAAAATGCACACACATATATAAAGATTTCATTTTAAGGTAGCATGATGTAATTTCCCTCTTTAAAAATCCTCTTCCTAAATTGATATAAAGCCTCATTACCTTCACAGTGAAAATCCTCCATGTTAGTTGGTGGGTTCTAACCCAGCCCCCAGCCAAAAACTGCAAAAAAAACAGAAAAATTTACATTGAGGCCATGTTAGAAAAGGTCTGAAGCAAGCTTAAGAAGACTTGATACTTAATTCAGAACTTAATGGGGAATTGTTTTGGATGTTTGAGCAGAATCATGACAAGAAAAGGAGTCTTTACAGACAGGCACAGTGGCTCACGCCTATAATCCTAGCACTCTGGGAGGCCAAGGCCGGTGAATTGCCTGATCTCACAAGTTCAAGACCAGTCTGAGCCAGAGCAAGACCCCATCTCTAAAAATAGCCGGGTGTTATGGCAGGCACCTATAGGCCCAGCTACTGGGGAATCTGAGACAAGAGAATTGCTTGAGGCCAAGAGTTTAATTTAAGGTTGCTGTGAGCTATGATGCCATGGCATTGTACTGAGGCCAACAAGAGAAACTGTCTCAAAAAAAAAAAAAAAAAAAGACTGTTTAAGGAAGATTAGTCTGACAGTGATGGATTAAAGAAGAGAGGTCAGTTAGGAAGTTGCTAGAATAATCTGAAGGTGATATGGTGTAGATATGAAATAAGATAGTGTCATAGAAATTAAAAGAGGGCATGGAATCAGAATAATAACTGAGCCTACTGGCAACTCACTCTGATAATTACAGTTTAGCAATGTGACTTTTATTTTAATGGATTGATTGATTGCATGGAGACAGTATTGAATGTATCTTCGATCACTAGATGAGACCAAAGCCAGACATCTTGAAACTTTGTCGGGTGGAAGATATTTGATCAACTCATGTACTTACTATCTTTGAATGTTGGGAAGTATATTAATGAATAATGCAAAGTAAAAGTGTTTTACAGTTTTAATTACTTTTATAAATCTGAAGGTTAGAAATAATTCTTTTGCATCTGTGAAAGAATTGCCCAATGAGTAATTATTTTTCTAAGAAGTTAAACTTTTATTTGAAATAAATAAAACTAATCTTTTGATGACCAAAATTAAAAAAAAAAAAAAACAATGAAAATCCTCCATGTCATTATTTGGTTCTATGAATTCACTGCCAAATACCCAGATTCAAGGTGGCTTAACACGGAAGGCATTTTATTATTTTTTGGAGATGTAAATTGTATATTTTTATGAAAAATATTAAGGTGGTACAATTTTTTTTTTACATGGGTATCTTATATAGTGCTTAAATCAGAGCTTTTAATGTGCTGGATATCAGAATAGTGTTCATTGTACCCAATAGGTAAGTTTTTATCCCTCACTCCTTCCCACTCTCACTTCTTGGTTTCCAATGTCCTGTACATCTCTTTGTAACCGTGTGTGCCAATCATTTAGCTCCTATTTGTTAGTGAGAATATTCAGTGTTTGTTTTTCCATTTCCGAGATATTTCGCTTAGGATAATGTTCTTGAACTCCATCCAATTGCTGTAGAAGACATTTCATTTCTTTTATAACTGAGTAGTACTCCTCGGATTAAAACTACATTTTACACCACATTTTCTTTACCTACTCGTCAATTGGTGTGTATTTAGTCTGAATCTTCATCTCTACAACTGTATTGAAATTGTGCTGAGATAAGCATTAAAGTGCAGGTATCTTTATTATAAAATGACATTCTTCCTGTAGGTAGATACCCAGTACTGGCATTACTGGATAAGGTTATATGTTTACAGTTATTTCTTTGAGAGATATCCACACTATTTTCCATAGATGTTATACTAATTTGTAGTCCTACTAACAAAGTAGAAGCATATCTTTCTCTCTGTATCCATGCCAGAATCTATTATTTTAGAACTTTTTAATAATGGCTATTTTGACAGAGGTGAGTTACTAACTCATTGTGACTTTGACTAGCACTTCTCTGCTGAATAAGTGATGTTCAACAATTTTTCATATTTTTTGGCATATGTCTACTTTCTTTTGAAAAACTTCTGGTTATGTCCTTTGCCCAATTCTTGATGACATTGTTTATTTCTTGCCAATTTGTTTTCATTCTTGTAGATTCTGTATATTAGCCTTTTATTGGATATATAGTTTGCAAATATTTTTTTTCTTATTTTGTAGGTTGCCTAATTACTGTGTTGATTATTTCCTTTGCTGTACAGAAGCTTTTCAATCTATTTAATTAAATATATTTATTTATTTAATTATATTGTAGTTGTATATGCCTAAGGGTCATTTTACATATCACATAACATAGAACTTAGAGATACAGTTGTCTCTGGGCCTGTTACTCATGGTTTCCCTGCCCTGCTTCTCATGGTTTCTTGGCTCTGCATAAATCCTTGACCAGTTGATTGTTCTCAGTGTGGCTTCTCTATGGCACAAGAACTGCGGAACATAATTCCCATCATGCATCTCACTGGAGAAAAAGTTCTTTTTTTTTCTTTATAGAGTTGGAGGAAGTTTCTCCTTGATTTCAATTTGCTTAGATCTACTTAATCCTGTTCAAACATTAGAAAAGGAATAAAATTACCATGATAGGTTTATAAATATATAGATAATAATTGTCTGGCAAATAATGAGTATTGAAAAATTAGTTGCATATTTCATGTAACATATCCAATTCCTGAATGTTATTTTCCTAGATCTGCCTATACATACTCTAAATGCTAAACACAATAAAGGCTACCTCTGGTTTTGAAATAGGTCATATCCTTCCTTCTCTGTAGCCATTTTTTCCCCTTTGCACAAAAATTTCCTTTACTATGTCTCCATCTAATTAACATTAAGCATTTTTTAATAGATTATTTTAATAATAACATTTTCTGTATATAATTCTTTGATTCTACCGGGTTGAATCAAGAACATCTTTTTTTTTTTTTTTTTGCTTTAATTCGTAAGCATTTCAGTCCCCATATTGATTTTTTTTTTTGCTTTAATTCATAAGCATTTCAGTACCCCATATTGATTCTTTTTTTTTTTATTAAATCATAGTTGTGTACATTAGTGCAATCATGGGGTACAGTGTGCAAGTTTCATATACAGTATAATCTTTCCAATCTACTGAAGAGATTACCTGATAGACTATTTCAAAATTCTGATGGCCTGAAACCATTCCCAGATATTCTGATTTAACTAGTTTGGAACCTGGGAACATGGGATAGATTTATTATTTTAATTCCCTAGGTGATTCTAGTGTAAAGTGAGGATTGAGAGTCCTACTCCAGAAAACACTTGTCATATTATGTTATGAATACTAATTTGTCTTTCTCCTCTACTGGGATTTAAGTTTTTGAGCATAGGAATATATTGTTTATCTTGATAGCCCAAGTACCTAAAAGAATGTCAGTGCTCAAAAGTTTGTGGATGAAAAAATAGACTGAGTTTCAAAAGATGGTTATTTTGATTCAACTTAACAACTATTAATCAAATCCCTTCTTTGTATTGGACTCTACATGAATAATTGGTATACAAGGTAAATAAAATGGTTTCAGCCTTTAGTGGAATTAATATTAATTTGATGCTTACAAATTAGCTATTATTATCATAATGAGATTATCATCAAACCACTACATCTTAAATTATTCTTCTTCCAGACCTCCAGCACTCAATCTAATAGACCTAATGATTCTTTTCTTAAATAATGTTCCATTATCTTACTGAATGCATAACTTTAAAAACCTAGGTTTGGTAAGTATATACTTATGAGTATGTAAAGTCTAACTATAAAGAATTCTCTCCTTTTGTTCTTCATTTTTCTGACTAGTTAATAATTTTGTATTCTTACCTGGACTCCAAACAAAATCCAACAAGTTGGACATAGACTTTATATCCAAGAAAAGGCAGGTGTTCGCTAAAAAGAATGAGAAGATTAAAAGCAGCTTAACGGCAGAAAATCCTTTTGAACCACAAGTTTAAATTTTTAATGGCTTTACAATCTTCTCAAGCTGTCAATGGAAAAATGTGGCTTGACATTGGACACATACCGAGTCAGTAGCATAACTATTTTATAATGTCTGATTGGTCATTGAAAAAATAGTTTAAAATTCAATCCATGTGATGGAAATGCCACTTAGAAAAAGCCATTCATACTGCAGTGCAGCAGGAAAACTGTGGTTATAACAGTTCCCAATTCGTCCAGCAGCAGAAGGATTTTTAAAGAATTGCAAATGGAATGGTTCCTAGAATATTGCATGTTTAGCATTATTAATATAAGCTTATATATTAATATTATAATATATATTATTAATAATATATATTATAATATTATTAATATTATAATATATAATAATAATTAATTAATAACCTTATTAATATAAGCTTTACCATCATAAAATTCACCATTAAAAGAAGAAAACAATATTATTTTTTACCCTCTGGAGTTTAAAAGAATAACTTTATGTGTTAAATGAAGATTTTTAAGTTTATTTATTAAAATCCTTTCGGAATGCCCATTCAGAATTTCATTAGGTCATTCATTCATTAATTTAAATAAAATACGTTGAACCCTTAATATAGTGTTTCTCAGGGTAGAAAGAGTTTCCCTAGTCATCTGTCCAACTGGGATTTATACTAGTCATGTATTTTGTATTCTATTTGGGAAGTCTATGAGTAGTTGATGTTAATAGCTGCAGCTTACAGAATTACAGATTACTTGAAAAGAACTGATTGCTTCAAGGGTTTATAGGTTGATAACTAATGAAACAAAAAATAAATAATCAAAATAAATCAAATGGACTTTTTAACATCAAAAACTATTCTGGAAAATTATGAAAAATTGGATGGATTTCATCCACATGTAGATAATCAGATTTGTGTTACACAACTCAATACCGGACAAGTTCTAAAGACTGTAAACTTTGAACTTTAAAACTTTTGCTAATTTCAGCTAAATTTCAATTACCTAAATTTGAGAAATCTAAATTCATTGATTTTATTTTATGCTTATATTCCTATATGCTTCTAGACAATTTCATGGTTCATTAGCAGTTTTGAAAGGGTAGGGAGAAGGAAAGAACAGAATTTGCCCTATTTTGGTTATTAGCTCTAAAGAAATAAATTAGTAGGAAATGAGGCTGAAATTAGTGGCTAATATAAAAGTTCAGACAATATGCAGATTTCCGTCATTGCAGAAAATCAAGAACTAGTCCTACTATGGAACTGTTTAAAATTCATCATGTTTTCATCTATACAATAAAGTTAAGCATTTAAATTTAATTCAATAATTACTAAGACAGTGATAATAAAAACTTCCATCAAATACAGACAAAGCTTCAAGGACAAAATAGTTATGAATCAATGTCTAAAAGTTACATTAAGACCTGGTCAGGAGAGGGCTGTCTTTGTGCATTTTGGTTTTTATATATTTCAGTTTACTTGATTCCTTAAAAGAAATATCACAGTAAGGCCTTTCCTTTTGTTTTTGTGTTTGTTCTTTCTTTTTTTAAATAAACTTTATTTTTTAGAACAAAATTGAACAGCAGGTATAGAGAATTACTATTTAGCCCTTTCTTGCCCCTCATGTATAACCTCCCTCATTATCAAACATCTGGCACCAATGTGGTGCATTTCTTACAATCAATAAACCTACATTGACATATCATTTTCACCAAAAGTCTTACTTTACATCAGGATTCAATGTTGGTGTTTAACATTCTATGGGTTTTGAAAAATGTATAATGACATGTACCATGACTCTTAAACCATACAGATAATTTCACTGCCCTAAATCACCTCTGCACGCTGCCCATTCATCCCCCACCCCTTTATCTAAACTCCAGGCTACTGATCTTTTTACTCCAGGTTGCTGATTCTTTTCCTCTGTCTATACCACAGTTTATTTGTCTATTTATGTGCCAAAGAACATGTTGGTTGCTTTCAAATTTGGGGAATTATGAATAAAGCCTCTCTAAACATCTGAGTGCTTATCTTTGTATGGATATAAGTTTTTAGCTCCTTTGGACAATCATCAGGGAGGATAATTACTGAATCATATGGCAAGAGTAAGTTTAGTTTTGTAAGAAGATTCCAAACTATATTCCAAAAATATCCTGTGCCATTCGGCATTGCCGCTAGCAAAGAACGAGAGTTCCTATTGCTCCATCTTCCCTCCAGCATTCGTTATTGCCAGTGTTCTGCATTTTGTCCCCTTCTGGTACATGCGTAGTAATATCTCATAATTGTTGTAAGTCGCATTTACCTGATGACGTATGATGGAACAAATCTTTTCATATTCTTAATTTTCTATCTCTATACAGCATAAGGTAGGTTTTCCTTTTTGTGTATACAAAGTGTTTATTTAAAAATTTGACTTGGTTTTAATTGGGTTATTTCTTTTCTTATTGTTGAACTTTAACAGTCCTTGTGCATTTTGAATAACAGTATTTTATCAGTTAGGTCTTTTACCCCAGTCTTTGGTTCATCTTCTTATTCTTTTGATGGTGCCTTTCACAGTATGGAAGCTTCTGATTTTAAGGAAGACCTGCATATCAATTATTTCTTTCATGGATCCTGCCTTTGACATTGTATTTGAAGAGTTATGTTCATACCCAAGAATATCTAAAATTATTTTCAATTTTATTTTTTGGGACTTATATAGTTTGGCAATTTCAGTTTATGTCAAAGATCTGTTTTAGTTAACTTTTGTGAAGAGTGTAAAGTCTGGGTCTAGCTTCTGTTTTTTTTTTTCTTTTTTGCATGTGGATGTCTAGCAGTACTAACATTTTGATATTGTGTTTTGACCTGTTTGTTGAGATTTAAAAAATATAAATGTAATCACATTTGTTTTAGAAACACATTATAAATTTAACCTTAGGAGTAATTGCCAAGGCAAAATAATTAAGAATTGTAGGTCCCACAATGTCTATGGAAAGAAAACCCCACGTAAAGGCATGTTACAAATATACAACACTTTTACAAAAATAAGGATAAAATACCCTAAGAACATTCTATTATTACATTTAAAATAATATCTTAACTGAATTTGATTGACTAGAGATTTTGCTAATAACGAGTTAATATTAATTAGTTATTAGACAAATTCACACATGAACCTAAATTAGAAAATGCTATTTTAAATATTATAAAAATTTAAATAATTAAATTTTATATTCAATAAATATAACATATTTAATTTAATATTATTAAATATTATAAAAGTAATTTAAATATTATAGAATGGCATAATTCCTATGAGAAAATATCAGCCATTATCTTTAAGAAACGATGAGAGAAAGAACAGCAAAAATAAACATGTAACATGTGCAGCCTCTAATTTTAACAACTTATGGATCAGTCACTGTATACTCTTTTAAGCATCACTATCAAAAAATATTCTAAGTCTGGGGGTTTACTTTAGAAGGTAGCTGTGTATCCGCCAATGTAAAAAGTACACATTTACCTTTAAAAATTGTGTGACGGGAGGAATTTAAAAATCATTTAGGCTGTAATACATTAAATGTCTTTTCCTCAATAGGCAAATAATGTCCTTTCCTCTGTGTATTCTGAGGATGGAAAGTCCAAAGTGGTAGTACGTGTGTGCACGTGTTGCACATACTTGCTTGTTTTATGTACGTTTATGAAGTAAGTAGAGATTTTTTTCCCTAGGATTTTGAGAACTGCATATTTACACCTCTTCATAAATCAAGCACAATAAGATTGTATTACAATGACGAACTATAATAAGGATGAGGGGGATGAAATCAATGACAACAAAATTATAGGATAAAGAGAAGACAGTATTTGCATGTGAGGAATTAAGTTGATTAAAGTTTTACTGGATATTTTTCTATACACACTATGTACAGTTTATTTCCTTAACATATCCTTTCTTAGGGGAGGAATAAAAGAACATATTTTGGTTTTTGACCTGGGTATATTATTAAAAGAAGCACATCCCCCCTTATCATTCCTTCTCAACCCCTATCCTCCTCTCATTCTCCCACCAATTCCATAAGCATATCCTGTTTTTGACCAGGAAACTAATACACAGATTTCTTTCTACAGAAACAATCTCTGGTAAAATCGTAGAATGCCTACTTGAATAACACCCAAATGTTGACTGCACGCTTTCCACTGGCCAGAAATAACTCACAGCAAATGAATTCACAGAGCAGTCAATGGAATACTGTAACCCTCTTAGGGGAGCCATTGTCCTCGGAGAGAAACTTGAGGCAGTGAAATAGCCTTTGCGCACGCGCGCGCGCGCACACACACGCTGTATTGGTAGGTATGGTAGACATTATGGTAAGAGCAAGTTAGACTATTGATCGGTGGCAAATTTCCACTTGCAGCCTTTAAGTGTTAGCTTACAATTCCTTTTACTTCATTGGAACTGGTAATTTATTCAAAATGACTTTTATTTATTATTGTCATAACACTGGCAATAAACTGAATTGCAATAATGCTAAGAAAGAAGAAACTGATGCTACTTCTAAGATATAAATCCACACAGATTGGAAAGTTGGTGTTTTTTAAGATGAATTCCAGAATTCATTTCAGAGAAAAAAACGTCCTGACAGTTTCAGTGCATGCATGGGATATGTATTTCTGTATTTCTGGGATAACGAGAAGCATTCATATAACAAATTTCTTTTGTTAAAGTCACGTTGGCATTGGGGGCAGAGTTAGAGCTGAAAGTACAGAAAAGTGAAGATGGAAATGAAAAATTGTTTAAAACAAAATTTATCACATAGGAAAAAGCTATTAACTTTTCAAACTAGAATATTTGACTATTGTTACACATGGTTAGACCAATCTGTACATTCCTTGTTTTATTTTAACATGCAGAGTTACAATTTTTGTGTTATTTTAGGAGCTAGCATACTCGTGAAACTTTCTGTGAACATTCTGGGACAGTGTCTCATGTGCCTGAAAACAAGGAAAGGTAATTATTTTAAAGGAATCAATGCACAATTAAAAGTGGAGGCGCGGTCTCTATTTTCATCAGTCTAATTTAAATATGCACCTGAAATCTAAAGGTCACTAAGAATTAACAGTCTTCTTTCCAAATTTAGGGATTAAGAAAATTGTTTTTCCTTCCAAACTGATGGTCCAGGGGGTTGCCACACCTTCTTCCTCTATTTCATTTGATTGGTTTGTACCTTATTACCTCAAAATCTGATGTTTCCCAGTAACTACACATTTACCACCACCACCACCCCCAGGCACTCCAACCACAACATCTACATTGTATTCTTTTTAATCCTGGTTACAAATTCTTACATCATCTAAATTCTGGGCTAGTCACTTTTCTCACTTCATTTAGTTTTGGGGATGATCACATTTCTTACTTCATCTGAATTCTGCAAGGGCAGAATTTACTGTGTCAGGATATATGGTGACAAAGGTGATTAAGGTGTAGGGAGCACACCCTTACCCCTCACTTCACCCACTCCACCTCCTGGGAGGATACATATGCCATTTCTTCATTCCTCCTTCAGAAGTGATGCCCCGAGAGATAAAAGGGAAGTGATCAGAGATTCAGGGCCTCTGAATACGTCTGCACCGGAACCACACTGCAAGTTTCTGCACCTCTAGTAATTATTATATTACTCTTGTGTGCTCTTATGTCTCTGTATTCTAAAGGAGGAAGGGAAAAGAGTTAAGAAAGGGAAATCAGAAGGAGATAAAGATGGAGGACGCTTTACAGTTTTTCTTTCCATTTGTTAACAGCATTAGGGAGCTGTGGAGTTTTGCTTCGGGGAAGGCGAGCAGCAGTGAAGCTGCTGACTTCATCCTGTTCGTGGGAGGAGACAGAAAATAACGGAGTCTGGTGGGAACAAGCAGAGCCAGCACGAGGGTCATCATGCAGCCAAATTCAGACCCCCAGGAACATAAAAAAAAGGAGATAGAAAGACGTCAGGACAGAGAAATGTACTTCCAATAGAGCCTTTATTTCAACCCCGTTTTATCTTCTTCCGTGGTCCTTCCAGACTCCTTGTCTCAGACGTGGAGCTCCCAACAGTAGCCTAGAGCCGATTGAATGCCAAGTGTTGCAACTGGGCAGTCTTCCTGCTCCGATGTGACAGCTGGGGTGAGATCACGGCACCTGAACTTGGGATTTTAATCTCATTTATCTAATGTTTAATAATTTCTTTCAGCATTGCTAGTACGGAATTATTCTTTATGCACAGTGCACAGGTTAAGGAGAACATTATGGGTCCGGTTGGAAATGTATCCACCAATAACATCAATTTTATTTGTTTGCTCAACAAATGTTTAAGCACTGTAAGGATGTATTTCAATTTTCAAGCAGAGGTGAAGAAAAAGAATAGGTTTTTTAAATTTGCAGTTGTATAAAAATGGTTGAGATTAAAATGTCCATGTTGAAATTTATATTTTTAAGCTCAGAGAAAGGTTCAATAATTATCTTCCAGAAGATGGCAAAGGATGAATTTCAATTATTTTATCCACCATTATATATTTAATAATATATATTATTTGTATTATATATTATTACTATGAATATATTACATTTATTACACAATGATATATATAATATATTATTATATAATATTACATTATAAACATATATAATATATTACATTATAATATATACAAATTATACATTTTTGTATAAAAAATATGATATTAATAAATATTGGAACAATTTATTAATACATCATACATTATAATTTATAACATATAAATTATATATTATTGTATAGCAAATATAATATTAGCAAATATTAATATAATATTTATTATACAATATCATATAAATATCATATTTATATTATAAATATAATATAAATAAAAATAATATTAATAAATAGAAAGTGACCTGATCTGAAAAGTATTTTCTTCTTATTCAATTTCCTTAACAATTTATAAGATGCCTTCCTAAGTTGAAGAAAGTGAGCTTGCATTTTAAAAAAAGTAAAATTTACTTCTAAGTCCAATTTAATGTACAGAGAAATGTTGAGATTTTAATTGTTGTTAATCATTGTATATAAAATAAATTATTCCATATATAAATACTATTTCTGTGATTTAAATATCTCTATACGCATTTAAAAGCATTAAGCTCCATTTCTGAGTTGTCAACTTCTAATCATTCATTTTTAATTTAAATTTAGAATATTTAAATATATATATTTTAATACAAAAATTTTGGTTCCAAGACATTTGGACATTTCCCATGACACTTTTAAAATTTAGCATTTATATTTTAATACTATGCTTGGTACACTAAACTACAAAAACTATTTTCTTGAACTATTTAGAACTTAAAATACTCTTATTTTAACCAAATAATATTCCAAATAAAAAGTCCCTTTAAAGAAAAGACAGATGGTATTAAGCAGACTGAATCTGAGAGTTTGTAAAACGCTTGTTAATAGAGGAGAAGAGCTCAATCATGTTTGTACCATTGAGGGTCGTTTAGACAAGGAGAGTCTTAATGTGAATGATTTTCAACTGCTGTTATGATGATGATAAACTTTCCAATAGTCTTGAAATAATTTAGATCTCTGGAAATCAAAAACTGTACATATTCTAAATGTATATGTAAATATAAGTGTATGTCTTTGCATAAAATTAATACATTTATATATATATATATATATATATATATATATATATATATAAAACATATCCCAACTCCCCCCAACAAACTACTATTACAATATAAAAAGAAAAAAGAAAAACATACTGGGTGACTGAAGGTTGCTGATTTGATTTAAAATCTGGTAAAAAAGATTATGGCTCCCTGTAAACAAAGAAACATAGGCCGTATGACTAACATCTTGTTCTTTCCCACAGTTGAGTCCTGATGCAAAAGAATGTATATTTGGGTTCCCAAATTCTTGCTTCCCTAAGGGAATTTTAACTTCTATACAATTCTCAGCAGTAAATATGAACCACCATTTCACACTGTAAAACATTTCTTTCAACATAGCAGATGGTAAAGATGATATACAGGGTGGCCATACGAACTTTATGGCCACCCTAAATATGACCTAAGTCACATACCCATAAGATATAATGCATATTGATTGAATGATAGTTGGAAATAAAAGTAATTTATGTAGGAAAACAAAGTATTTTCATGATATATTTAATTAATTAATTTATTTATTTTGTCACCCTTGGTAGAGTGCCATGGCGTCATAGGTCACAGCATTCTCCAACTCTTAAGCAATTCTCTTGCCTCAGCCTCCCAAGTAGCTGGGACTACAGGCGCCCACCACAATGCCCAGCTATATTTTTTGTTGTTGTAGTTGTCATTATTGTTTCACAGACCGGGACCAGGTTTGAACCTACCAGCCCCGGTGTATGTGGCCAGCACCCTAACCACTGAGCAAGACATATTTAATTTAGAAAATAGAAATTTTGTTTTTACAACTTTCCCTTTATTATTTTAATAATTATATTAAGGAAAAAATATTTTTAGACCTCCCAGAATTGAACTTGAAAATAAAAATCAAAATGTTAAACTTTCTACTTTTGATTTTATAATGTTATGGATTTTAATCCCTAAAATCTAGAATGCTGAAGTGCCCAATTTATACATGACCTGCAATTAATTATGTGTGAGCTTTGTAGAGAAAAGAGATGACATAGGTATTACTTTCCAGAATCTTCCTTACTTGTCTTTAATATAAAATGCCAATCTAAAAACTGCACACTTAAGGGCCTCAGTCTTATAAGACTGGCATGATTAGGTACCTGATAAACTCTGTAAATTTTTGTAATCCATTGAACAAAAATGTTTTGCAAAATGTTGTATTTGTGCATTATTTAAAAGTTTATATTTTAAATTTAGAATATAAAACAACATTTCATAACTTCTTCAGGTAATTTTATTTAATTTTTAATATTGCAGTAGATGTATGGACAAACTTCTAAGAAGTGCTTTTTTACTATTGTTGTTGTTTTTCAAGTACTGATCCATACATAATAGGTAGTTGTGGAAAATCCCTATTTTTCCAGCGGTCAGATATTTTGAACTTGTGTTGACTGAACCACAAAAATGGCTGACTCTACCACTCTACCACTAAGGAAACTGGACCTGAAAGATATATTTCCTTGTTTTGTTCTGTGGGGTTTTTTTTTTTCTTTTGAATTACTTGATTTTCCTACAAACTTCAGAATCCCTTTTCTTATATTTTCAAATTATTCATTAGCCTCGCAGTCAAGTGAAAGAGATAGTCTTCACCACTTGAGGTGAGATGCTGCACCACACAATGTATTAGCATTTTTTAGCACTGCTGAAGCATTTTAAAGGCTTAGGCATTGTGCAATGGAAAAGTTGCACTCAACAAGGGTGCAGTTTATAGCCACAGATAAAAAGGGCCATGTTCACTACAGAGCCTTTACTTCCCAGACCTGAATGATCCCTCACAAGGACCCAAATGTGGAGGGAAATACAAAAATAACGAACAAAATAAATTAAAAAAGAAAAACTGGAAAATATGTTTAAGTGTTGGAGAAGTGCGAGTCTGTCTGGAACACTAGAAATAGACATCTTCATTACCTGGAATAATAACCGACTAAAAATACTTTACAGAATATAGCTAAATTTCTGCGAACTACCTGGAAAATTAATTCTGAGTGTGCTTAATACCTAAGAACATTCCCAAGTAGACTGCAAATACGGAACTGGCTTTTGAAATTCTGAGGAAAGCAGAGGGAAATGTTCTCATCTGTAACAATGATTCACATCCTGACTGCGCCACCTACCAGTCACAATTCAAACTGCAGTGGAAAACCTTACTCTCTAAAGTCTCTGGATATAAACAACCCAAGCAATTTCTGAAACGGTATTTAGTTGTGTGTATTACATGAAACATTTTATTTTTAATTAATCATTTTATACTTTAATTATTACTTCACAATAAATTATATAGATGGTTTCTAATTAACCAAAAGGATAGTCCATGAATTATTATGTATAGATCTATGTAGTATGGAAAAGTATAGCTTCTTAAGCTGTTTGAAAATTCACTCTACTTTAATCACTATCAATATGTTCTCCAGGATGATGTAGTATGCATAATTTTTCCATGTCCTTCCTTCTAACTGTGATAGTGTCTCATGCCATGAATCATTTTATGACTTCCCCTATCATTGATTTTCTCCCATGGTATCCTAGAGTCCAGAAAAATCCTATATTTTTTGTAATTCTACCTCCAATTTGGAACTTAAAATATAAAGGCCTAGAGGTTAGTCTTTTTTTTTCCATTGTGGGACTTGAAAATAATGGAAGCATTGCTAAATCATGAAAGCATTATCACCAGCTATTTATGTACAATCATTCGGTTTGGAGCCTATGAAATGGGGACCTCACTATTCTGTATTTTTCTTTGAAACCCTGCTTTAGGTAAAAGACATTAACATCTCTCATGGGCATGTGGCAAAACTTTTTCTGTCCAAAACTAACAGTCAATTAGCTCCATACTCACTCATTTCCTTCCCTCCTCTTCTTCTTCTCATCCTCTTCTGATGGAAACTGAGAAATTAGGCCAAGTGTGGTGGCTCATGCTTGTAATCTAGCACCCTGGGAGACCAAAGTGGGTGGATTGCTCTGAGCTCAGGTTCGAGACCAGCAAGAGCCAGAGTGAGACCCTGTCTCTACTAAAATAAAGCCGGGTGTTCTGGCAGGCACCTGTAGTCCCAGCTACCTGGGAGGCTGAGGCAAGAGAATCACTTAAGCCTAATGAGTTGGAGGTTGCTGTGAGCTAGGACACCACAGTACTCTACTGAGGGCCGCAAAGTGAGACTCTGTCTCAATAAAAAAGAAAGAAAGAAAGAAAGAAAGAAAGAAAGAAAGAAAGAAAGAAAGAAAGAAAGAAAGAAAGAAAGAAAGAAAGAAAGAAAAAAAAGAAACTGAGAAATTATTTCAGCATTTTAAAATAAATGTTCCTCTGGGACCCACGATGTCTCTGTTTTTTACCTCCCAGTTAGAAAAGCAGAAGAGACCATGGAATTTTGATTACCAGTACAAACAGGGGCTGAAGAGTAACCATGTTTCCAAGATGATGCAGAAAGGATATGGGTAACTGAATTGGCTTTGGCACTTGAACCCACTCTGGGATTTCAAAAACTGCTTACAAACATAAACAATAAAAAGGTGTAAAGAAAAGGAAACCTTATTTGCCCCCAAATGTTTCGTTTGTGCATGTAACGGCCATTATGGATCACAAATGAAATGAATGAAAAGAATATTTGTGGAACCAGGGAGGTCTGCTTAGTGAACTTCCTCTTGAAGAACTTTATGAAGAAGATTTTAGAAACAGTAATAATTTTATTTTTTTTTTTTTCCTTTTAGGAAGAATGAGTATTTAGTTTGTACTTGTTTGGACACCAGCGATATAAAGATCTTCTCTTTTTTTGGAAAAGAAGCTTTTTATACCCTCGGTTGACTTCACAATCTGGTACACAAATGTAGGCAATTTAAACTAGTCGTTGGAGTGAAAATCTGTCTGTCTTCATCTCACTCAAAATATTACCTAAATGTAATTTGACCCATTTGGAGTAGCTCTATTTAAATCCTGTTATGTTTTCAGTAGTAAGACTGATAACTTGATAGTTCCCAAGGGTTTGATGCTTACAGTTTAAGTACAAAGTTGACATTACATGCTGTTTTTCTGAAAATCCCCAGGGCTGTATTACAGATGAGATAAGTAAAGATGTATAAAACTCTGAAGAAATCTGTGGGTATCTTCACACACAGTACTATTAGACAACAGCCTATAGGTGTCATTCATATATATATATGTGAAAAATCTTATTAGTGGTAGTTATTCTCATATATATAGATATGAAATCTTGTTAGTGGCAGTTATCTAAAGATAATTAAAAGTTTAATTATTTAAATTATAATATTTAAAACTCAAAGTATTATAAAAGTATTAATATTTGAAAGTTATGAATTCATTTTTTCACTCATTCTCTTCCTCTAACCTTAATTAGAATGTTATGACCAGATATGCTCATTGTTAGGCTATCATAATTTCTCCTCTGGACTAGTACTTTACTCCCCAACCGTATCCTTAATGTCAGTCTCACCTTCTTTACTTCTTCCTTTGGTCAGTTATCAGATTGATCTTTCTCATCTCCTTATCCCACCATCACTGCATACAAATATGCACTAGACCTCAGGAATGTTCCCTCCAAATGATACTGCATCCCCCTTCCCCACTTCTCCATCTAAACCTGAAATTCAGCCACACTGAATCAATGACAGTTCTTTTAAAAGCTTTTATTTTTTTCCCACTCCTACCTCTGAATTTCAGATGTTTAGGACATTCTCATATATTTTTTAAAACCTACTAAAACATAACTCTTATGAGAAGTCTTTCCTGAACTCTAATCCTTTTATTCACCATGTTTCTAACTCACATTGTACTGTCAGACTATAAAACTTTTAGAGGCAGAAAGCACTTGTGATCCATTTGGAAGCCTCGCACAGAAGACAAAGCCTTTTAAAAGATAGTTTCCAATATAAATTCACTGAACAATGAAGAGATGATTGAGTAAACAAACAGAACAACTCAATAACTTTAGAAACAAAGAAATTAAGGAGCATGTGATTAAGAGACTTGTCTGAGGTCATTCTTTGAAGATGGCACCATAACTCCAGATCGCAATTATCACTCAGTGCCCTTTTTCTCTTATATCTGGACAATCATTCCTGAAACATTTTACTAGCAATAAAATTAATTTATGACTAAATATTAGATATATACAGTGTCCCAGTAAGAATAATAGGCTGTGCTTTTTTTCTTGTGTTTAACAAAGTTTGTACTCTAGAAAAAGTGCGCCGTTTGAATTTAGTGTCCTTTGCCCCATGCCTGAGGCAGAGAACACACCTTTGGAAACTATGATTGTGTGGCAGCCCTTCCAAAGAAGCAGCAAGATTACACCCTTAGCTGTCTTTTGCATGGTTTCTTAGAAATGTCCTGACTTTCTCCAGTGAAGAAGTACAGGCAGCTGGCTAGAATCTGCTTCCCATGTGTTTTTAATAACTATTATTTCCCCAAGGACTACTAGTCTATGCTTCTCAAACCTGGTTCTACATTAGAATAACCGAAGTAACTTTTAAAAAATGTGTGGACCCACAACCAATGATTCTGATGAAATTCTTTGCAATTGACCTTGGGCAATAGTAGGTTATGAAGCCTTCCATATGATTCTAAAATATGGCTCAGCTTGGCCATCTCTGCTCTTGAGGTTTTCAAGTGGAATTCTAAAATGACCATCACTTCAAATTGCATCATCCTGTCCACTACTTGCAGCATGGAGGGACTGCGTGCTCAGCATGCCTGTATGCTGACCATTCAAACAAATGATACCTATGAAAAAGTTGTTCTTCCCTTTGTTTTAGTGTAGAGATATGACTGGTCAAATATGTCTACATGGCTACTAGAAAGCAAAGGTATTATTGGATTATTTACAGTCAGTGTCCAAACTTGTCTTGCAAAAAATGTACTGTGAAGTCCTACTCAGATTTGGCTTTTGAAAGTCCCTCCTCCTCCAGGAGGCTGAGGCATTTGATGAAAAGAGTACAGAGAACCATTTTTCTCAATTTAATTCTTAATATCTTCTTATGAAATTCCTATTCTTCTAAACTCAGTCCTCTCTTTTCTTGAATATTTGATCCAAGTAGGTCCTAGATCAATGTTAATTGATAATTAAATCAAAGTATTATGCTGTTAGTATTAGCACAGTAGAAAACTAATGAAAAGTTAACAATGAGCTGTATTTGACATAACAACACAAGAACTAAGAGCACTCTGGTGTTTTATGACTGCTTAATCAGTTATGGAGAGGCTTATAATTCTCTTGAGATACTAATCTGAGTTTTGGCAAGAGTTTAGGGAAAGGAGGTATTGCTAATGTGTCAGGCAATTCACCATGATTTCTATGCTTTTACAGAGTTGATTTTTCCCATAGAATCTGCTGAGTAGCTGATATAAAATGCCCTGTGCTTCTGGTCATTGGTCCTTGGACAGGAAGAGGCATTTGATTTAAAGCTCTTCAGTTTATTGGTTGTCCAGTGACCAATCTGTTTATTTCCCAAATGATTCATGTTATCAGTTTCAGAGATATTTAGACACTTTGGACACTGACACCTTAACATATGCACATATATTCTGAGGCTGCTGGCCAGTTTCAGTAATGTGTAAGTAGATAATTAAACAGAGAAATATGATTGCAAATAATGTGCATTGCACGTTTGGCTTAAGCAGCAGAGAGAGAATGGACAGACCAGCTGCCGACTGACTTTCTACTTCCTGGGAGTCCTAGCTATACTTTCTTTGAATCAGTTAATGAAATTCCCTTGTATTCACCCAATACACTCATTTGTTCTTAACTGGTTTTAGTTCATTAAAATAATGCTATCCTTGACCAGAAAGAATAATAAAGTATTTCAGATCATATATATTTAGATTAATCAGCATTTTGAAATTTTTTTGGTAAAAAGAAGTCCAAAGAAAGCATTTAGTCTTGGATTGATAAATTTCCAAGGGAGGCTTTGCAACTAAAAGAATAGACTATTGAAAAAACTATGGGTTTATGCAATGGAGGGAAAAAAAGAGAACTCAAAATATGAGAAAAACATTAAATTCTGTGTTACTCCAGATAGATAATTTCTTTTTTATAATTTACACTGTAATATTCTTTAAATGAAACTGATTGGTATATTTTTAAAAGACTGCATGCATACATTGATAAGAAACACAAAAAATGAAAGATGCTGACTTGCCTAAGAATGATAATGATAATGGATTATGAACATTTATTTTCCAAGCTTTGTGCCAAAACAACAGCAATTACAACAACAAACTTTATATGGATGATACCACTGAATTCTGACAATAGTCTAATGAATTTAGAAATGTTATGTCTATTTTATGAATAAGAAAATAGGCTTAAAGCAGTTAAATCATAGTCTAAAGTTAAACAGCTGCAATGTGGTGGATTCAAATTGCAAAATCAACTGAGTATAGTTTTAGAGTCCGTGATCTTAAGCACTTTGCTTTAATATACTTGGAGGAAAACTTTCCTCAATTTCTGGAGATGAAGAAATGGAAAATTATCCAAGCTAGTGGCAATGCAAACCATCTGAGAAAGGCAAGGCATTGTTTCATCACAGCTGGTATTCTTGGGAAGAGTTAGGACTTTGAAAGAAAGGTTTAATTTGAAAAAGATTATTTGGGTACTTCTGTGAATGAAAAGTTTATCAGAAAAAGGAAGAAAAATCAGAAGATTATTTTAGTAATTAAATGGAAATGCAGACATGTAGTTTGGGGGATCGTCAAGGTTTGTAGAAATTGGTAAAAGAGAAAAACAGTTAAAGATTAATTGTAAATTTTGGGTCTGGTGGGCTAAAATATAATGGTGCCACTGGGAGCAAAAGGAAAATTAGAAATGTGCAATTTTTGATGAAGGAAAAGAAAATAATATATTTTTCAAATTGTGAACAAGGATGTGAGATAGATCTTCTCTCATTTAAGTAAATTCTCTTCCCATTCTGTTCTGGTTGGTCCTCCTGAATTGATAGCTCAGCAGCTCAATCTCAAGTTAATATTTTAGTTCATCTTATTGTGGTCTTTGTTTTATCCTTTGGGACTGTGTCTTCTCATGTATTACACATGTTTCAATAGCTGGATAGTACACTATTTTATGCACTGATATCCTGTCTTGTTTCCTAAAAGTATCACAGGCTGTGAAGACCTGTAGCTAACCCAGTGGTTGGAGATTCTAACTAGCTGATTAGTTACATACATGCTGCCCTATTCTTATAGTGCCAAATTCTTCCTACTTTCCAATATATCCATTTGATAACTGTCCCTAGGCAACCTCGGTTCCCAAAGATAATCATCATAGATATCTACTAGGTTTCCAGAAACCAGCTGTTTCATGGGTGACAGTCCAATTACTTATTTTCTTTAATTCCCCTCTATGTTCAGAATACCTAGATTTTAGTTAATAAATTAGATATAATACTTTTATTAAATTTACAATTTAATAGTATATCATAATTCTTTCTTTCTCTTGCTTTTGAAGTTTGTAATTGTCGAAATGGGAAATGACCAATAACTTTAATTTTGCTTTTCCTAATTTATAAAATTAAAGTCACTGACATGTCTGACTTGCAATTCCAACCCCTGGAAGTAACTACTAGTAAATTTGCCAAATATATTTTTATGTTTTAACATATATTTACATAAACACAGGGATGTAATGTAATATATTTATTATATTTATTAACTAATGCCTTTATTTACAAAAGTAGAATTGTATCATAAACTTTTTTAAATCCATTTTAATTTATCATATGTAGTTTTATAGGTTAGTACTGCATTCTTTTAAATCGTTTTATAGTAATTGTAGAAAGTAGTTATAATTCATTCTCTCATTTTACTGTTTATTGACATTGAAACTGCAAGTAAGGTTTGTAGTGAGTATCATTCCTCATGAGAGTTGATGTCTGAGAGTATATGTGAGTGTGTGCTATCATGATTAGTCTAATGTCTATTGTGGAGAAGAGTGGCAAAATTTTAAAATTCTATATATATCCCTAGTATCCCTATATCCCTAGGTTACTTTCAAAAACCCAATCTTACTCACATTTTCTTTTTTTTTCGACAGGGTCTCACTTTGTTGCCCAAGATAGGGGTGCAGTGCTGTACCTCACTGTAACCTCAAACTCTTGTGTTCTAGTGATCGTCCCACCTCAGACTTCTTCTTTGTTATAGCTACAGGTGTGTACCACCATGCCCAGCTAATTGTATGTTTTTATTTTTTATAGAGACAGGGTGTCCCTATATTTCCCAGACTGGTCTCAAACTCCTGACCTCAAGAAATCCTCCTTCCTTCAGCCTCCCAAAGTGCTAGAACTACAGGCATGAACTCCTGCATCTGGCCTCACACCAAATATTTGAGTACAATTTTTACCACACCTCTGCCGTCACTGGATATTATCAAATATCTTAACTAAGTGCTAGGTAAATCGCATAACATTCTTTTATTCAGTTATAGAGGTTGAACATCTTTTATTTGTTTACTTGTGATGTATATTTTTCTTAAATTAATTTGTACTTTCATCTCATTTTTTTTATTTTCATAAATGCACTTTTTATTTGAAGCAAACAGAAGACAAGATAAAAGGATTACAGTACCAAAGAGTTAAAAGTCACCTGTTAGTGGTGCTATTTTGACTCTGTAGATTTTGATTGTCCTTGGTCAGAAAAAGGTATTCAGGTTTTATTTTCCCCAGTTGGACAAAAAGAAGGGCAAGGAAAACTGGAAGATCTTCAGACCCAACATCAAGCTAGATAAGCCCTTGCTGAGGATTGCTATCCATGGCTGAGGCCATACTAATTTGCAAGGAAGATGATGCTGGGAAAACAGACATAGGTCACTTAGGAAAACCAGGCACCCACATTTTGTGACACTGCTCAGAGAAGGCTAACGAACCAGAGTGAAAGTGGTGGGGATTGAGGAAAATGTAGTGTAAGAGAAGACACAGAGAAGAAAGATGGGATCAGGAGGTCTTACTCAGCTGATGGCTGCAACCCGCCCTGAAACACAAAATCAACTTTATTTTATAGAATCCCAGCAGGGTTGTTTATGGGGAAGTAGCATAGACAAAAGTCATATTTTAGGTCTTACAATATGATTGGAAAATATAAATAACTTTATCAGAAACAGATCATCCTGTTAATGATTTCTATTTAACTTCATTAACATATGTTAAGAAGTAAACAGAGAAAGATCGCCAGGATTTCTGCTTAGTTCTTAAAGATTAATTAGACCAAGAAAGAGCTACATGACTGATGGCAGAAGGAACATGAAGAGAGGAATATGATTGTTGTAGGGAATGAAAAGTAGTTGCGTTTCATTCTCGGAATGCTCCCCAGGCTGTGGAGGGCCCTGCCACCTCATGGTCAGCTCCCCACATCCATAGCTTCAAAACTCCTCACTGAAGGAGTAATCCTTGTGGGATGTACAACTCACCAAGGTGCAGGCCCTCCTGTTCCTGTTGTAGCTGAGTAAGGTGGTCACATCATTGCTGCTCAGTTCAAAGTCAAAGACCTTATAGTTCTCAGCAATGTGTTCAGGTGTCACAGACTTAGGGATCACAACCAAGTCTTCTGTGTTGGGGACTTGCCCCAAACTATATCATGAATTCTTTCCCAGTAGCTGGTGGAGATGAGAGGATGAGGGAAAAATAAAGAAGATAGAAGAAAATTTTTATTTGTATTTTTTATTTTTTTATAAAATCTTAAACACATAGATCACATATACATTAATGCATTTGTGGGGTACAATGTGCTGATTTCATATAAAATTAGGAACGCTTACATCACACTGGTTAATATATACCTCATCTTGTTTACTTAATTATTGTGTTGGTACATTTATACTCTTTATTAATAGATCTGACATGTACCTTTGAATTATGCGCCACAAGTGTGATCCCACCATTCACCCTCCCTCAATCTGACCTCCTCCCTCCCCTCCCATCCCCCCCTCTCTCTTTCATCTTGGGCCATAGTTGTGATCTATTCTTCATATGAAATTATGAGTGGTTGTAAATTGGTTTCATAATATTACTGAGTACATTGGATACTTTTTCTTCCATTCTTGACATACTTTACTAAGTAAGATATGTTCCAGCTCCATCCATGTAAATGTAAAAAGAGGTAAAGTCTCCATCTCCTTTTAAGGCTGCATAATACTCCATGATATACACATACCACAATTTTTATTAATCCATTCTTGGGTCAATGGACACTTGGGTTTCTTCCATAATTTGACTATTATGAATTGAGCTGCAATGAATAATCTGGTGCAAATATCTTCGTTATAAAGTGATTTTTGGTCTTTTAGATATACGCAGAGTAAAGGAATTGCAGGATCAAACGGCAGGTCTACTTTTAGATCCCTGAGTATTCTCCATACTTCTTTCCAAAAGGGATGTATTAGCTTGCACTCACAACAGCAGTGCAGAAGTGTTCCCTTTTTTCCACATCCACACCAACATCTGTAGTTTTGGGATTTTATGTGAGCCACTCTTACTAGAGTTAGATGAGATCTCAAACTGATTTTGCTTTGCATTTCTCTGATGATTAAAGATGATGAATATTTTTTCATGTCTCTATAGGCCATGTCCCTATCATCTTCAGACAAGCTTCTGTTCAAGTTCCTTGCCCACAATGAAATGGGATTATTTGTTCTTTTCTTACTAATAGCTTTGAGTTCTCTGTGGATTCTGGTTATTAAACCTTTGTCGAAGACATAAGCTGGAAATATCCTCTCCCATTCTGAGGGCTGTCTGCTTGCTTTACTTACTGTGTTCTTGGCTGTGAAGAAGCTTTTTAGTTTGATCAGGTCCAAGTAATGTATTTTTGGTGTTGCTTCTATTGCCCTGGGGGTCTTCCTCATAATGTATTCTCCCAGGCCAATTTCTTCAAGTGGTTCTCCTGCACTTTCTTCAAGAATCTTTATAGTTTCATGTCTTAAGTTTAAGTCTTTTATCCAGTAAGAGTCAATTTTTGTTAATGGTGAAAGAGGTGTGGGTCCAATTTCAGTCTTCTACAAGTCGCCAGCCGGTTCTCCCAGCACCATTTGTTAAATAGGGAATCTTTCCCCCAATTTATATTTTTGATAGGCTTATCAAACATCAAATGATTGTAAGTGTCTGGATTCATCTCTTGGTTCTCAATTCTGTTCCATACATCCACCTCTTCATTTTCGTGCCAGTACCATGAAAACATTCCCACTCAGATCAGGAACCAGGCAAGGTTGCCCATTGTCTCCACTGCTTTTTAACATTGTAATGGAAGTCTTAGCCATCACTATCGGGCAAGAGGAGGTGGTTAAGGGTATGTGCCAGGACCATAGTTTTGATCACTATAGATTTATAGTATAGTTTCAAGTCTGGTAGCATGATTCCTCCTGATTTGTTTTTATTTCTGAATAATGTCTTGGCTATTTGAGGGTTTTTTTTTTTTTTTTGGTTCCATATAAAATGAAATACTATTTTTTCCAGATCTTTAAAGTATGACTGTGGTGCTTCAATAGGAATTGCTTTAAATTTGTAAATTGCTTTGGATAATATGGACATTTTAACAATGTTGATTCTTCCTAGCCATGAGCATGGTATGTTTTTTCCTTTTGTTAACATCTTCAGCTATTTCTTTTATCAGAGTTTCATAATTTTCTTTATAGAGATCTTTCACATCCTTTGTTAGGTAAATTCCCAAGTATTTCATCTTCTTTGGCACAAGTGTAAAGGAAATAGAGTCCTTGACTGTTTTCTTGGCTTGACTATTGTTGGTATGTATAAAACCTACTGATTTGTGAGTATTGATTTTGTATCCTGAGCTGCTACTATATTCCTTGGTCACTTCTAAGAGTTTTGTGGTTGATTCCCTGGGGTTTTCCAGGTATAAAATCATATCATCTGTGAAGACTGAAAGTCTGTTCTCCTCTGACCCTATTTGTGTACCCTTGACCACCTTCTCTTGTCTGATAGTGATGACTAAGACTGCCATCACAATGTTAAAGAGCAGTGGAGACAATGGGCAACTTTGCTTGGTTCCTGATCTGAGTGGGAATGTTTTCAATTTTACTCCATTCAATATGATATTGGCTGTGGGTTTGCTGTTGATGGCCTCTGTCAGTTTAATAATATATCACATAAACAAACTAAAAAACAAAGACCATATGATTCTCCCAATAGATGCAGAAAAAGCTTTTGACAATATTCAGCATCCTTTCATGATCAGAACACTTAAGAAAATAGGCACAGAAGGGACTTTTCTTAGAAGAACATTTTTAAAAGCTGGGCCAGGGGATTTTTTATCTCCAAGCATGAGAACAGGCGAAAAGCCCCTAACTCTGGGCTAGCTCCATTTTTATTACACACATCACAATTTTAATCATCAATCTAATGGACATAGGATAAACCCTTACATCATGACTCTTGCTGGGCTTGCATCTTCTAACCAAACTATTCCTTCAACTAGCTACCTTAATTAGACTGATTTATTCTGAGTTATTTATGATCTTAACACAAACAGAGCATGGGACAGGGAACATAGTCCAGGAGCAGGATGTCAAAGCAGACCCTAATCAGAGCATGCACACAAATCTCTAGGGTAGTGATTAATGCCCGTAGGAAGACTCATGGGCAGATGAGCTAGTACTGTTGCCAATACTGAGAAAACAAAAGAAGGGAGGCTTTTCCTCCTAAGGAGAGAGCTTTTCTCTCTTAATGAGATTTGGGTGCCCTCCCACTCTCCAGAACATTCTGCACTCTCTCACTATTTCCTTAACTCCCAAATGCACTCACTCTCCCTGAGAGGGCAGCCCTGTCAGAGAGGTTTGTCTTTCAGTGCTCAGTGACCTCTCAGCTGAGTCTTGCTCAGGGAGGGGTGACGTTATGGCAAGATAGTTTCTCTGTTTGAAAACATCAAGCTTCAGACTGTTGTATTTTGCAACAAACAGAATTGGGGCTCCCGGTATTGCTTTTGCAGTCTGAATGCATACATTATTTTCTCTGATCCACTTTCGTCCTATCTGTTTTCCCTTTTGCCCATCATCTGCAATTATTTTCTTAATTCAATTACTAACTTACTTATAAGAAACAATTGAAAATTAGTGTTAAGCTTATTAAATCATTATTTCTAGCAAAGCAAGCACATCAAGCTTCCCTTAAGTACCAACATATCCACCCACACCTCTGCATGGGGAACTGAATCAAAACCTGGGCTGGAGTTTTACTGTGGTTGGCTTCAGTTGCCTTGATCATGAAATTCATCTGAAGGGATGGATCTTTGGAGTTGGCCCAGGGCATATTGAGAAAGCCAAGGGGGCTGTAGTCGGTCACCACAATGCTTTTGGACTGGCAGTACTGAACTAAACTTCTCCTGAGTTAGGTATGGGTGGCACTCTATCTGCTTCACTGTTGGCTTATACTTTAGGCCAGCTTTGTTTACCATCCTTTCAATCTGGAGATGGTTAAAGTTGGATATGCAAATAGCTGCCAAGAGCCCTGAAATCCCGTCAGCTGACAAATAAGGTACTGGACCACATAGTCCAGCTGCAGGTCCTTGAGAAGGTTCTTACAGGCTTCTCTCACCAGGCTCCTATGGTATGTGTACCTCAGCCTGCTCATGGTAAGAACTCCTTCCACATCACCACCTGTTCCCTGACCTGCTGGATGGCCAAACCCACTTCATGCTCATTCTGCTACAAGTGGGCACAGTCAATGTTGTGGTACCCAATGTTGATTGCTACCTTCACAGCCTTGGAACAAAGAGAACTTGCAGGTTCCCAGCCCCAGAGTTGGCATTTCAGCACTAGCATTGAGCACAATGTGGCTGGCCATAGCTACTGCACTTCACAGACCCCCTACCTGGAACTGTGCCTACTCATTTTCTTATTGAAGTATATGTCTTTTCCTTTTTATCTTGTATGGGCTCTTAATTTTACTAAATACTGTATGCAAGAGCTACTCTTTATTAATACATTACTGACATGCTTTGATGTATTTTATTAAGATTAAAGTTATTTCTCTATTTAAATACTATATTTTTAAACTTTATATTTTAAATACATGTACTAGAATATACATTTATTTAAAGGTAAATTAAAGAAACCATGAATTGGATTTTTACTTGGAGAAAGACAAGTAATGTCAATGTACATACAAATTAAAACAAACTCACAGCAAACACATTTGAGATTCTAAAAACAAATAGTGTATTTCAAACTTGGACTGTCTGTTCTTAATCATTGCAGAATGTTAAAACCAATTTAGAAATATTTAGCAGACATATGAAATATTTACAAAGAATAAGAGAATTGAGATTATTTGCCAGAAGTCCTATGTTTTGTACAATTCTTCATTTGGTATATTTTTCTGGTAGAGCTAACTTTCATCATCTTTATGAGAGGCACATATAATCAAGTGTATTGTTTTATCTCTCAGCAAAACATTGTGGAACAACTTTCATAATTTTGATTTTCAGTGTAATAAGGATTGTAATGGGGGAATTATCACTAATTTGTCAGGAAATAATTAGATTTTGGTAACCATCTTGTTAAAAAAGATAAGGATTAAGAACACAGAACAGAAATAGAAAGCAAGAAATTATGGCTGAAGAGAGGTACTCAAAGAGGAAATTCCAAATTTCCATAGGATTCAAAATAAATTTATTTAGACAATTATTTTTATTTTACTCATCTTATCATTTTTCTATTGGCCCCATCTTTCTCTTAATTCCTTTAGAAAAATAAAATCAGGGAATAAAGTTGAGTTTGCCTATAGACATATATTAATAGAAATCTGTATCTTTCTTTCATTTTTAGTTTTTTCCTATGAGTAAAGCAGATAAGTTAGAAACTTTCTTCACAATTTCAGCCCCTCTTGGTTCATGAAAAAGATATTTCTAAGAGAGTTTCAGAGGAGATAAAGTCTTTCCATCAGAGAATCATAGCCAATACACATTCCTATTGTCATTTAAGTACGTAATTGATATAAATTCGGTGTAAACATTATGCACATCGAAATCGATTAATACGTGTAAACTAATGAATTAATATCAAATATTCATTGTGTTCTTAGGATATGTTAAAGAATACACTGATAAGCAAACCCAGAAAATTTTGTGCATGAAACCCAAGCATGTTTTAATTCATTTTATAACACTATATAAAAATTACAGTGGCATAGTATAAATCATGGACATTAGAGTCTCAGATATATAGATTCATATCCAGGCATTGCCATTTACTAGCTAGGTGAACTTGGCCAATTTATTTGATCTCTTTAAATGGTCTTAGTTATGTTGTCAGAGATTATTTCCTCCTATCATTCAGGAAATGTAATAAATAGAACACAGAACTAGAAGTAGAATGATGTCATGTGGTTTCTCCTCCTGGCTTTGACACCTCCCTAGCCTGGGCTTCAGTTTCCTTATCTATGAAATAAAGAGGATTGAATCAAGTAATTTCTTTCTTTCTTTTATTTTATATATATATATATATATATATATATTTTTTTTTTTTTTTTTTTTTTTTTTTTTTCAGTTTTTGGCCGGGGTTGGGTTTGAACCTGCCACCTCTGGCATATGGAGCCGGTGCCCTACTCCTTTGAGCCACAGGCGCTGCTGGAATCAAGTAATTTCTTAATTCTCTTCTATATTTTAGGATACAAAAAAACCTTTGCCTTCACACTCTTTTAAATTTATGAAGGAAAATTAGCTTTCTTAGGGTTCCCTCATTCCTCTTCTTTCACATTCTATTACAAGGCTGTAGCTTAAAATCTAGGAGTAAAATATGTGGAAAGTTTTAGTGTTTTAACTCCATTTATTTACCAGAAAAGACCTTTGCCATTGGATTTCAAACAATGGTAGGAGTGGTTTTAAGAAACACAGCCTACACTACAACTTATTTCCCAGGGGCTCTGAAAGAAAGACCTCACCTTCTAAAACACATTTTTGAGAAAGGTGGAGCTGAACTCTCATCTGCAGAAAACATCTGTCAGAATCTATGATTCACTGCCAAAAAGGCTTTTTTTGGCTTTTCTTAATAACAACACTGTATAACAAAAAGATGCCTTGTATTTCAGTGATGCCTTTATTTAGACCACCTTTCCAATCCATCTATAAACATGTCTAAGAAACACAGGCTATGTCTAGACTATCAAACCAAAAAAGCACCCAAATCAAACAGAAACCATGGGATAACATTGTTCAATTGGAGTGTCCGGTAGTCTGAACATCCATATTAGTTTATTCCATTAATAACTTCCATAAAGACTATAGAAAAATATAAATTTTATGGCAGCATATTTAATTTAAATTATTCTCTATCAGTTTGGACATATTTAAAACATTTTTAGAAACTGTAATTGGTGATGATAACTTAAAGAAATGTAGGCATTTCAGGGCTAACCCACATAAAAATATAAGAGGGGATGTCTGTTAAAAAATCTTCACAAAAAACAAAAACAAAAAAACCAAACCTGTTTCCTGGGCGGTGCCTGTGGCTCAAAGGAGTGGGGCGCCAACCCCATATGCTGGAGGTGGTGAGTTCAAACCCAACCCCGTCCAAAAACTGCAGAAAACAGAAAAAAATCTTTTACCCATTTTTAAATTGTGTTTTTTATTTTATTATTGAATTAGAAGAATTATTTTTGTAGTCTAGATACAAGTTCTTTCCATATTTCTGTCCTGCAAATAGTTTTTCTCAGTTCTTTCCTTGCCTTGTTGTTTTTATAACAATGTCTTTTGATAAACAAATTTTTGAAAATATTGATGTCGAATGCACTGAGGTTTATCTCACTTTTTGGTTATTTTTTTTTTCAAATTTGTCAAACTCAAGGTCACTAAGATATTCTTTTGTGTCTTTTTCTAAAAGTTTATAGTTAGTTTTTACATTTAGGTTTTTAACCCATTAGAGTTATTTCTGCATATGCCATGAAATAAGTGAAGATTGTTGTTGTTGTTGTGTGTGTATACGCATGTGTGTATATGCCTACTGAAATTTTCCAGTACCACATGTTAAGATGCTTCTCTTTTCCAATTGAAAAGTTGAGACTCTGCAAAAGTCAATTGACCATAAATGTGAAGATAAATCTTTAACATCCACTTTGTTCCATGTATCTATTTGCCTATGTTGACAGCATTATTTCACTTTCTTTATTATTATTATTATTATTACTTTTTATTGTGTGGGATTTGTTGAGGGTACAAAGAATTAGGTTACACTAATTGAATTTGTTTGGTAAAGTCCCTGTTATAATTGTGTCCTGCCCCCAAGAAGTGTTCCATGCACTGTGACCCTCCATTCCATTCCCTTCTCCCATCACCTCACTTGCTAATTTCCCTACCTCCCCCACCCCCGCCTTGTATTAGCTAATATGCTGCCTTCATATAAGAATAGAGAACATTGGATTCTTGCTTCTCCATTCTTATGATGCTTTATTAAGAAGGATGTGGTCCACCTACATCCAGGTTAATACAAAAGATATAAAGTCTCCATATTTTTTAGTTACTGAATAGTATACCATTGTGTATATATATATATACTACAGATTATTAATTGATTCCTGGATTGTTGGTCATTTAGGCTGTTTCCACATTTTGGCAATTGAAAATTGAGCTGCAACAGTCTAGTGCAAATGTCTTTATAATAAAAGGATATATATATATATATATATATATATATATATATATTTTTTTTTTTTTTTTTTTTTTTTTTTCTGGGTAGATTCCTAGTAATGGGATTATAGGATCAAAAGGAAGATCTCATCCTAGTTCTTTGAGGATTCTCCATACTTCCTTCCAAAAAGGTTGTATTAGTTTGCATTCCCACGTCATTGTAAAAGTGTTCCCTTCTCTCCTTATACAAGCCAGCTTCTGTAGCTTTGAGAATTTGTGATGGGGGCCATTCTCAATGGAGTTAGGTGCTATCTCACGGTAGTTTTGATTTGCATTTCTCTGATGATTAGGAATGATGAACATTTTTTCATGTTTTTTTAGCCATTCATCTGCCTTTTTTGTTTTTTGTTTTTTTTTTTTTTTTTTTTTTTTTTTTTGGTCTGTCTTCTTTAGAGAAGGTTTTATTCATGTCTCTTGCCCAGTGATATATGAGATTGTTAGGTCTTCTTTTGTTGATGAATTTGAGTTCTCTATAGATCCTAGTTGCTGAGCTTTTGTCCAATTCACAATAAACAAATGCCTTTTCCTATTCTGAAGGTTTTCTGTTTGCTTTGTTTGTTGTTTCCTTAGCTGTACAGAAGCTTTTCAGTTTAATTAAGTCCCATTTGTTTATTTTTGTTGTTGTTGCATTGCCATAGAAGTCTTCTTCATAAATATTTCCCCAGGCTGAGAACTTCAAGTGTTTTCTCCACACTTTCTTCAAGGATTTTTATTGTTTCATGCCTTCGATTTAAATCTTTTATCCATCTTGAGTTAATAATTGTAAGTGGTGAGAGGGGCAGATCCAGTTTCAGTCTTTTTCATGTGGTTATCCAGTTCTCCCAACAGCATTTATTGAATAAGGATTCTTTTCCCCAGCGTATATTTGTGTTTGGTTTATCAAAATCAGGTGGCTGTAACTTATTAGTTTCATCTCATGGTTTTCTTTTCCAAATGTCATTGTCTCTATTTTTGTGCCAATATCATGCTGTTTTGATCAGCATGGCCTTGTAGTATAGCTGAAAGACTAGTAGGGTGATACCCCAGCTTTGTTTTTATTACTAAGAATTGCCTTGGCTATTCAGGATTTCTTCTGGTTCCACACAAAATGAAGAATTATTTTTTCCAAGTCTTGAAAGTATGATGGTGGTATTTTAATGGGAATTGCTTTGAATCTGTAGATTGCTTTGGGTAATATAGACATTTTCACAATCCCATTTGTTAATATCTTCTGCTTTCTTTTCTTAGGGTTTCATAATTTTCTTTGTAGAGGTCCTTCATCTCTTTAGTCATGTATATTCCTAGATATTTCAATTTTTTAATTTTTTGTAGCTCCTGCGAAGGGAATTGTGTCCTTGATTAGCTTCTTATCTTGGCTTGTTTTGGCATATACAAAGGCTACTTATTTGTGGATATTGATGTTACATCCTGAGACAATGCAGTATTTTTTGATTACTTCTAGGAGTCTGTGGTTGAGTCTTTAGGGTTCTCTAAGTATACAATTATATCATTGGCAAAGAGTGAGAGTTTGACCTCCTCTGCACCCATTGGACATCCTTTGTTTCTTCTCTTGCTTGATTGTATTGTCTACAACTTCCACCACTATGTTGCATGGTAGTGGCGATAGAAGACAACCTTGTCTAATTCCAGTTCTGAGTGATAAAGCTTTCAGTTTTACTCCATTCAGTATAATATTATTAGCTGTGGTTTTGATCAGATTAAGAAATGTGCCACCTATGCCTATATTGTTGAGTTCTAATTAGAAAAAGATGTGAATTTTATTGAATGCTAATTCTGCATCTATTGAGAAGACCGTATGGTCTTTGTTTTTGCTGTTGATACAGTAAATTACATTTATGGACTTGAGTATGTTAAACCAGCCTTGCATCCCAGGGATGAAACATACTCAATCATGTTGAATTTTTCTGTTTGTTTGTTTTAATGTGTAGCTATAATCTACTGGTTAGGATTTTGTTGAAAATTTTTGCATCTATAGTCATTAGTGAATGAATTTGATCTGAAACTCTCCTTATAATTGGGTCTTTTCCTGATTTGGGTATCAGGGTGATGATATCTTCTTTGTAGAACATGTTGGGGAAGATTCCGTCCTTCTCAATTTTTTGGAATAAATTCTGCAATATGGGTATAAGTTCTTCTTTGAAGGTCTGATAGAATTCTGGTGTGAAGCCGTCTGGACCAGGACCTTTTTTGTTTGGGAGATTTTTTATTATTTCTTCGATCCCAGTTCTGGAAGTCAGTCTATTCAAGAGATCTATTACTTCTTGATTATGTATTGGGAGACGGTGTGAATCCAGGTATTGATCCATTTCCTCCATGTTGTCAAATTTCTGAGCATAGAGTTTCTTGTAGTACTCAGAGATGATCTGTTGTATCTCTATGGCATCTGTTGTTATTTCCCCTTTATTGTTTCTGATTGAGGTTATTAGAGATTTTACTTTTCTGTTTCTAGTTAATCTGGCCAAGGGTTTATGAATTTTAGGTATTTTTTCAAAAACCAACTTTTCGTTTTGTTAATTTTCTGAATGATTCTTTTGTTTTCAATTTCATTAATCTCTAATTTAATTTTGGTTATTTCTTTTCTTCTACTGAGTTTGAAGTTAGATTGTTCTTCTTTTTCTAATTCCATAAGATGGTTCATGAGTTTGTTGATGTGCTCTCTTTCTGTTTTTCAAATGTAGGCATCTAGTGCAATAAATTTCTCTCTTCAGACTGCTTTTGCTGTATCCCACAGGTTTTGGTATCTTGTGTCCTCATTGTTTTATGTTTGAGGATTTTAATGATTTCCTTTTTATTTCTTCCTAAACCCATCTAGTAAAAGGTTATTTAATTTCTAAGTCCTTGTGTGGGGATGAACATTTTTGTTGGCGTTGAGTTATACCTTTATTGCCTTGTTGTCTGAGAAGACACAAGGTATAATTTCTATTCTTTTAATTTTGCTGAGGTTTGATTTGTATGTGATTGATTTTGGAGTATGTAGCATGGGATGATGAGAAAGACCTTGCATAAATATTTAAAATTGAAATGTACTGTTCAATTGTTACTTTGACTAGTATAAATTGTCCATCTTTGTCTTTCTTAACTTTACTTACTTTAAATCTGCTTGTATCTGAAAATAAGATTGCAAACCATTAGAATAGGTCTAATTATTTCCTGTAGAGCTGGACTTGTTGTGGTGAATTTCTTTAGTGCTTGCATATCTGCAAAAGATTTGATTTCTCTATCAGTTTTGAAGCTTAATTTAGCAGGATACAGGATTCTGGGCTGAAAATTGTTTTGCTTAAGAATGTTGAAGGTGGATGACCATGTTCTTCTGGCTTGAAAGGTTGCAGTTGAAAAGTTTGCTGTCATCCTAATAGCTCTGCCTCTGTGGAAACCCTGGCTGCTTGCAGAATTTTTTCTTCATCTTGACTTTGAATAGTTTCATTGCAATGTGTCTTGGAGAAGCTCTGTTTGAGTTAAGATGACCCAGGGTTCAATATCCATCTGAAAAGAGTGTATTGGGGTCTTTAGTACAACTTGGGAAGTTTTCATTTATAATAGTCTCCAGTAGGGCTTTCATTCTTTTGGGACAATATTCTTCCCCTTCAGGAAACCCTATTATTTATATGTTTGAACCCTTTGTGTACTCTCGTAGTTCTTTCAGCACCTGTTCTGCTTTCTCTCTCTTTTCTATCTCTTTAACTAACCAGGTTAACTCAAAAACTTTATCCTTTAGCTCTGAGAATCTTTCTTCTCCATAGTCTAACCTATTTTTGATACTTTCTACTGCATCTTTACATTCCCTGATTGTCTCCTCATTTCCTTAAGCTCTGCCATATCCTTTCCATAACCTACATATCTCTCAATGGACTTTGGGTTCTGTCTTTCTATTTTTTCATCCATTCCTTTTATTGTCTTTATCATTTATATTTTAAAATACCTTTATGGCAAATCCATTAATTCTTTACAGTGGAATCTTATGCAGTAGCATCCTCTTGCTTCCATGGGGGAATTCCTCTGTTTTGGTTTTTTATTGTCCCTACATTTTTCTATTAGCGACTCCTAATGTGTTCTTTCTAGTTGTTTGCCTTCTTGTTGTCATTTTTCCTTCTCACTGCCTCCTTAATTTCAAACAGAAGTTCTTACTCTTGATGACAGAATGTTGCAATATTTTGCCAATACACCAGGTGGTGCTGTGATTTTTTTAGAAGATAGCATGGACAGCAAATTCTATGTCTATGGTCCTTATTCCAAACTCAGTTGCCTTTGGTTATATCCTGGTTGTTTCCTCAGCATTCAGACCCTGCTGGATTGGGATCTTAAAGTTCACAATAATCCTTCAGGTTCAGGTCTTGCAGTATTCCCTGACTCCAGTTCTCATGGGGTTCAGGACTCCCTAAGCCTGTCTCAAGAGTGGAGTCCTGATACTGGCAGGCAGCATGAAGATAGCCATCTTTTAGACCCCTACTAAGACCTTCACATGTTTCTTCCCACAATGTGGCCCCCTGGCCACTGAGACCTTCTCAGTATGGCTGCCTCACCAGCCATCAAACCTATGGCAAATCCACTCCAACCAGCATTCAAATCTGGTTGCTAAATACTGTATGAGTCCTCCCACTCTTCCACACTTTACACTCAACATGCAGCTTCCCCCAACAACTAAAAACTCTGAAAAGGCTTCCTCCTGTCCTGGATCTCTATGGGTGGGTGAGTAGCTGTTCCAAGCTTGTCATAATCACTTGCCTAATTCATCAGATTTCCACCATTCTGGATTATTTGCTATATCCAGCTCACCACCTCTTCACTGTGCTACCTGAGCTATGACTCTGGGTAAGATTCCCACACCAGGTATGGCTGGGTTCTCTCTTTTTCCCTGGTCATTCTAGGTGAGCTAAGCTGAATGGTATACCCTTTTTCTGCATCCCCTGGAGTTACTTCTTTCTCTCTCTCTCTCCTTTTTTTTTTTTTTTTTGTAGAGACAGAATCTCACTTTATCACCATCAATAGAGTGCTATGGTGTCACACTGCTCATAGCAGCTTCCAACTCCTGGGCATAGGCGAATCTCTTGACTTAGCCTCCTGTGGGGTTACTTCTCTTTATCAGCTTATTACAAAGGATACAGATGTAGAGACTATCAGAGCAAGGTATGGGAGAAGGGATACCACATCCTCCATGAACTGCCTCATGTTCAGCTACCTGGAAGGTCTCCGAATCCCAATATCTCACTTTCTTGATCATTAAATCTACATAATAACTTTTTTAA
>CAUYRH010057663.1:0-13480 GCA_963574655.1 Perodicticus potto
AACTTCTCTAAGGAAGATAGGCACACGGCCTACAGACACATGAAAAAATGCTCACCATCCTTAATCATCAGAGAAATGCAAATCAAAACTACTTTGAGATACCACCTAACTCCAGTAAGATTAGCCCACATGACAAAATCCAAAAACCAGAGATGTTGGTGTTTATGAGGAGAAAAGGGAACACTTCTATACTGCTGGTGGGAATGCACACTAATACGTTCCTTTTGGAAGGATGTTTGGAGAGTTCTTAGTGATCTAAAAATATACCTTCCATTTGATCCTATAATTCCTTTACTAGGTATATACCTAGAAGACCAAAAATCACATTATAACAAAGACATCTGTACCAGAATGTTTATTTCAGCCCATTTCATAATTGCTAAGTCATGGAAGAAGCCCAAGTGCCCATCAACCCATGAATGGATTAATAAATTGTGGTACATGTATACCATGGAATACAGCCTTAAAGAAAGATGGAGACTTTACCTCTTTAGTGTTTACATGGATGGCACTGGAACATATTCTTCTTAGCAAAGTATCTCAAGAATGGAAGAAAAATTATCCAATGTACTCAGCCCTACTATGAAGCTAATTTATAGCTTTCATATGAAGACTATAACCCAACTATAGCACAAGAGTATGAGGAAATGGGCAAGGGAGGGGAGGGGAGGCGAGAGGTTGGGGTGGAAGGAGGGTAATTGGTGGGGCCACACCTATGGTGCATCTTAGAAGGGTGCAGGCAAAACTTATTAAATGCAGAATAGAAATGTCTTCATACAATAACTAAGAAAAAGCCATGAAGGCTATGTTAAACAGTTTGATGAAAACATTTCAGATTGTATATGAAACCAGCGCATTGTACCCCTTGATTGCACTAATGTACGCAGCTATGATTTAATTAAAAAAATAAAAATCTCTGTTGAATGGTATGTGAAATTTTAATAAGTAATGAGAAAAGACAATGAAGATTTAAGTCCAGAGTATAAGAATAGCCCTCATAGGGATTATAAAGGGCAAGAGATAGTCCTGAGGCTGTGTGTCATTAAATGGACCTAGCTGTGTGTGATGAGAGTAGATATATGTAGTCATACTCCTTGTCATTATAAAATGATATCAGAGTTTAGGGATTTGAGTTTATTACAAAGAAAAATTGCATCTGTCTGAAGTCTAAGTCTATTATGATTTCTTTTGGAATTTGCCAGCTTTTATGTAGCACAGCAAGTGAAATCATCTCTGCTTTATTCCTTTGTATCTCCGTGAGCACTACATTTGTTGAGAAGCGCTTCTGAAAATTTTCCAATTACTTTCAACATTGCAGCATCTACTGAAAAGCCTAAAGTTCCATTTAAAATGAAGCAATGGTTCATGGCACCTCTTATTCATCACTCAAATTTATGTACTTGCAAGGACTGAATATAAAAGAGTGTGTGTTGAATTTCCTCTCTTTCAATTGATCTTTGAAATTTGAGGGATTAAAATTAAATAAATACATCCATTTTTGCATTTTCCTCCTTAAATAAAATATGTAAAAATCATTCAAAGTTACAATCTTTCCTCTTAGACATCTTCAACTCTATTTCTATGGAGTATAGAGCTAAAATTATACGAATTAAATAAGCTCAAAAGCTCAAAGCCATCTTTCATTTTTCACATCAATCATGGACTATGGTTGGATCTGGGACCATAAAGTAGATTTTTCCCCCAAAAGAAAGCCACACTTTGGTAGCTAGACATAAGACATCTCCCAGTGTTCCTCTTTTCCTGATGTTCATATCCTTGTATACTCCCTTCCCCCTTTGAATTAGGGCTGATCTGTGTGAAAATTAGGTTACAGTGGAAGTGATAGTGTGAGAGAGACTTCTGAAGCTAGCTTATAAAAAGCTTTGCAGTTTTGGTCTTGGATTCTTTGATCACTCCCGCTAGGGAAAACTAGCTACCAAGTTGTAAAGACACTCAAAAGCCCCATGGTGAGGACTATGTGAAGAGGAACTGAAGCCTCCCCCGACCTAGAGCCAGTACCAACTTGCCAGCTATGTGAGTGAGCCATCTCAGGAATGGCTTGTTCAGCTTCATTCAAGCCTTTAGATAACTGCAGCCTTAGCCACCAGCTGTCCACAATCTTATGAGATAGCCCAAAGCCAGAATCTACCCACAAGGCAAATTACTCTTGCGTTCCTGATCTTCGGGAACTGTGTTTTGAATCACTAAGTTTTAGAGTAATTTATTACTCACACTACCTATTATCATCTGATCGGCTGTCACATGTTGGAAATTCCACCTTAAAGTCTCACATGATACCTTCTTTTCTATTCCCATCATTAGAACTCTGGTTCAGAACCTTATAACTTCTCACTTACCCTGTCACACTGACTCCTCAAGTGATAATACTGGGGTCAGTCTTCCATTTCTCTATAACATGGGAAGATAAGGTGTTGAAATTACTGTTCTGATCATTTCATTGCCTTGAGAAAAGCTTTAAAAAGTTGCTCACTCATTTCCAAATTGATTCCAAGTTCTTTATCTTTGTATTTAAAGGCTTCATATTGTACACAATCTTTTATTTGCTACTTAGTTTCCAGCTTATTATATGTTTGCTCAATGCTGGAGCCAAGTTGAGTGGCAGGCCTGTCTGTGCATCTTTTATGCTCTTCCCACCACCTGCTGGCCCTCCTTATTTCCCTTTGGTTATCCAAACACAGATCAAATGCTTCTGCTTTCATGGAGCCATTTCAGATGATTTACCTAGATATTATTTCTGCTTTTTATGATCTTCCACAGGCAGTAACATTTCTCTTATGGGGCTGATCATGTTCTGCTTCATTTTTTAATGTTCAGTCTTTTTAATTTTAGACCAAGGATTATATAGTACTCAACTTTAAACTTCACAAAATATTTAGCCTGGGGACCTGTATGTTGTAGATTCAGAATAAATATTTACTAAGTTAAAATTATAGTATTTTTAAATAGAAGCAAAGGAATCAATTCTTTATGTAGCATGCAAAATTATAGATGTTGCAAAAATTAAATCCCTCTAGGATGTATTGAAAAATGACAGATGGGTTTCCACAATTAGTTCTATCACTGTGGATGATATTTAGTGGAAAGAGGGTTTCTTTTTGTGTATTATGTATCTGTGCATTGAAATTGCCTCAATTCTTTCTATGGCAGCAGATTCTCAGGTAATTGCCTCATTCAGGAGTTGTCATGTAGTTGACATATATATATTTTTTCCTTTTTCTATGAGTATACACCTGTGTTTTATGATTTGTGTTGTATATTTCATAAGAGAAAATACTGGATTTTCATTTACTCTATGTAAAGTTTCCCTGAATATCTAATATTAAATCATATTTATTTCACTTGTTTGTTTGGTGTTTTGAACTTTAGCACATGGCCACAAGTGAAAGAGACATTGTGAATCAGAATGACTAAAGTAATAGACATTTTGATAAATTAAAATAATAATCAGAGTTTACTTCTTTTAGGAATTATTTTAAAATTAGTAAATTTTTTCTAAATTTTCTTTTAGGCCTGGAGTGGAACTTGTATAGGAGAAAAGATAATAGAATAAGCATTTGGAGACCTGATTTTAGTACCAACTTTGTGAATTCAGAAGTCTTTTGACTCTTTGGTGTTAATTTTCACTTCAGTTAAAAGAGAAATCTCAGGGTACGGTCTTAAATGTACCCTAGTTGTCTGCTGTATCCAAGTGTTCAAGCCATTTACAGTCACTGTTCGTGTTTTCCTGATAGGACTTGGTTTAACACCTTCCTCTTTTTACTCTCTCAAACTCCCTTACATTATCGTTACATCCCACCTCCTCTCTTCTTGGAAAATTGCAGTATATTTATATTTTTGTATAAATAAGAGCAATTGTCGTTTAAGGCTCGAGGGCTCACCTTAGGATTAACCTGTTTCCAAGAAACCTTATTTTTCTCAGCCAGAAGTCCAAATCTGACTAATCAAGGTAATTTGAGAATAAAAAAAGAACATATTTATGATATCAATTCTGCCATTCTTTGAAAATACTGAAACATAAGGTTACTTATTCCCAGATAACATTCTTCCCTATCTTTCATGTGTAATTTTATTATTCCTCTGAAAAACTTAACTCAAATCACATTTTTTCCCTTCTCAGAAAGATTTTGCCTCTTCTCCCAGTGACAAAGACATCGAATACGAACTCCTTTTAGTGGTCACTTTAGGTCTTCTAGTAGATTTCCAGCCTTACCCTCCATGATCACTTTCAAGCCACCTGTTTCAGGATTGCTTGTTTGTCTGTGTCTTTTTTTCCCCAGAAATGTTTTTGGCTGGGATATCTGTTTTTTTTTTTTAATTATTTTAGAGACAGAGTCTCACTCTGTCACCCTCGGTAGAGTGCCGTGGCATCACAGCTCACAGCAACCTCCAGCTCTTGGGCTTAGGTAATTCTCTTGCCTCAGCCTCCCAAGTAGCTGGGACTACAGGCACCCGCCACAATGCCCAGCTATTTTTTGGTACTGTTTGGCCGGGGGCCAGGTTCAAACCTGCCACCCTCAGTATATGGGGCTGGCGCCCTACTCACTGAGCCACAGGTACCACCCCAGCTGGGATATCTTTTAAGTTTCCACTGAGACTCTGACAAGCTTTTGTATCCCTTTATTTCTTTCCATCTCATCACAGCCTCGTTTGGACAGTAAAGAGGCTTCATATTCTTTAAAGACAGAATTACTATTTCAAATCAAATCACAAGTCACATCAAATAGTATTTCTCCAATACTGGGTACATTTATAAAAGATGTGTATGCTGTATTAGCCAATTGAATATGGATACAAATGAATGTTTAATAAAATGCTTCAAATGGAGGGCAGCACCTGTGGCTCAAAGGAGTAGGGCACTGGCCCCATATGTCAGAGATGATAGGTTCTAACCCAGCCCTGGCCACAAACTGCAAAAAAAAAAAAAAAAAAAAAAAAAAATGCTTCAAATGGAGAGCCGAAACTGGAAAAATCAATATCAAGACCTACACTCATCAATAAACAGATTTTGCCCAAGCGTTAATTATTATCGTTTTTCAGAGGTGAGAGTAAGGCACTATTGGAGGGAGATTCATTAATTTACTACCATGGAATCAATAAAGTAAGGACGAATCTTTGTATTTGTTCTCTTCTGGAAATATTCAGGAGATATTTGAATCAAGAAAGAAATCATTGAGTAAAGGTTTAGGGAATTGTATCTCAGTTTTTATAGAACATGAAATGTGAAAAGTAGGAGTTAACCATGTCTGCCACTTGCCCTAGCCTTATCTTAACTCAGAGACCATTCTGAAAGGGAGAAATCATCCAAATGAGGATTGATTTCCTTAGGACATTAATTTCATAAGTTATAGTTTACAGTTCAGAGTTATAGTCTATAGTGATAAGTTATAGTTTATAAGTTGTAGCCTGGTTCCTGAAATTAGGAAAATTGTTAAGTGACTTTGAATTTGGTTTGATACACTTGCTGCATGTATAATAATGCATGCAATAATAATTCCCCAAACGAGTTATTACTTGGGATTTTGTGGAGGCTACATAAGGCACTAAAGATATGAAAGTAAAGTAATGGATTGGGCTATATATGGAAAATTATAAATTAATGCAAATATAAATAAATCATATACATAGTACTGACCTTGGTTACTGAGAGTGACTAACGCCACTCAATACCAAATTTCCCCTGGATCTTCTTCTTTCATGGCTTGATTCTGCATTTCCCTTTTGGTAACAAAATTCTTCAAATTCACCATCTTACACTCCTTTATGCAAGACTAGTTCTTTCCAACTTTCAAAATTAATATATTAATGCCAGAATTGTTACTTTTTATTGTTCAGATATTCTGCCTGCAAAGATCCAGCAACTGTGTTTTATTGCTATAGCCATTTCTACATTCATTTTTAAGTACTGTTGTTCAAATATGTGTAATGTGTAACTTCAGAAAAACAGTGCATCTGCAGTTTGAGCACGTGCACATACCTCTGTATTATAGAATAACACTTATTATCTCCTGGGGAATATGTTCTATCATTTGGATACTCCTTTTTAATGTCCATTTACTTTCTTCTCTCTGCAAAGAGCCACATGCCTCTGGGGACTGAGTTGGCCATTTACCGTACATTATTTCACTTATCTTGTTCATTTATCCTGATGTTAACATGGTGCCAAGCACCATCCTGTGGTCTGGGAGACAAATGAGAGTTAGCTTTACTACAGAAGGCTGAATAAGGCACTCCGTTTCAACAAGAAGAATATTTTAGACTTTCAGAGGTAGTTCTAGAAAAGCCCTAAGTTTCCTCATCTAAAACTTAAGAAGCAATGGAAAACCAGGAGGAATTTTAAAGAAAACTTGCAGAGGAAATGATTCAGAGCTATGAAGCTTATAGTAGCACATGAGACATACTGCATCACACCACAGGGTTTCACACAGTGTGCACACTGGTGAGCACCTAATCATAATATTCCATTAATTAAATTGACCAGTGTTTCTTGAATGTCAGTTCTCCCACTTTAACAGAGCTAGAAAGTCATATTCTATGAAATGAAGATTTTTTTGCTTGATAAATATTTTGAAAGTTGTAAATGACCTTAGTTATCTTGCAGTCTAAAGTCTGAACTTGCAATATACATAGTAGGTGAGAAGTATACATGTCAAATATATTAATGGCAGAGTATAAATGTCTAAACACAGCAACTGAAATAATAATAATAAACAATTTATCTACTCTTCCAAAAAAAAATAAAGTCTGAACTTGTATAGAATAGAACTCATTCTCTGGTATTACGTAAAAACAAGAAGTGGGGCGTGAATTTTTCTTTGATGATCTTTCATAGAGCTAGCCTTTATGAAATGTAATCACCCTCCCAGAGTCTATTTTTATTATTTTATGAATTATTTGGGGGAGAAATATGTATCACACCTACTAATTAGTCATTCATTCATTAACTCACACAATTACTACTTACTGATGCCAAACTCGGCGTCAGGTACTGTTAACAAAATAGTGGATGATATTGATTGTGCACTTTCCTTCACAAAGTCTAGCGAGACCAGGAATTTAAACAAATAACAGTGAAAATGTGTGGAAGAAAAATGATGTAATGGGAAAGAACAGAATGAGAGCTAAACTCACAGTAGGAGCAACTAACCTAGTCTGAGTGGTTAGAGAAGGTGTGTGGTCAGGGTCTTGGCAAGAAATAAAACACAATACAGGTAAAACAAGAAACTCAAAGGAAGGGATCACTTGCGGAGATGTGGGTTAAAGGACTCTACAAATACTCCAGAGACTATAGAGAGCAGGAGACCATTACCACCTTCATTCCTGAAGGAGAAAATGGGAAAAGAGTGTTACCAATTCTAGTAAAATCTGGAATTAAGGCATAATAGAAGTAGTAGTTACAGAAGGACCCAGTCAGTGACAGAAGGTGTTACTCAGAGCAAGGAGGGAGCTCAGAAGAAGCATCCCATGTTTTCTTTCCTCTGACTTTGTTTTATCAGCCAAACTCAGCTGCTACAAAGGAGCCCAAGCAATTCAGTCTCTGTGAATCAGCTTGCCAGGAATCAGAGGAAGGTAGAAGGATGGAGAATTGACAGAGGTGGTCTGGGATTAGGAATCGGTGGTTGTCAAAAAGTATAACCAGCATAAAGGGTTTTTAGGAAGAAGAAGCTTCTTTTTAAATAATTGAAGGATGAGTGAGTGCCTGGCACAAAAGAAGGTGAAAATATTGTACGATTCAGTGAACTCCTCTGAGTTCTGGAAGCCAGGACCCAGCTTTAACACATCATAATTGAAGACATGAGCTTCTTTTCATACCCATCATACTCTCATAATTCTATAAATCAGTTTTTATTTTTCTAGATTCTAACGGCAGAAAAGTAGCATATTAATGATATATTTTGTTTCCTTTTTAATGCAGACCTTGACTTATTAAAATCTTGGAAACTCCTTTTTAAGTCTGAAAAACCACAATGCCTTTACATAAATGTTGGCTGTAAGAAAGAAAAATATATCCGTGTTAGCAAGACAAACAGAGGGGAATAGTGTTAGGGTTCATTTCATCAAAGGAACAGAAAATCACTTCAATCCTTCATATTGAAATGTTATCTGTTCACATGAATTTTAAGTAAATACTGTGAAATAAAGGAAGAAACCTACTTTTACTGGACATTTCACATATACTAAACCATAATATACTCACATTATTTAATATTTGCCTTTGGCATTGCATGGTACTGTATTAATACCCAATTTAGAGGGAGGAGCTTGGAAACTATAAGTGTCCTGATAATAAATAATACAGTCAGGTTTCATAGTCAGGATGGTGTGCTTCCAAATTCATGGTTTTACATAACTACTATGTTTAAATCACTGGTTGGGCTGACATCAAAGTCACAATGAAATAAACAACATGTCCTATCTTCAAGTAATTAATATTCCATAATAGTAAATACTACAAGAACCCTTATTATACAAGTTGAAATAAGGGTGATATCACTTCTCCATTAAGTAACAGGAACAGCTATTAGGAGAATAGCATATTTAACCATATTCTGAATGAATTATACTACAGAGATGCCAGGGAGAATATGAGCAAATAGGTCTTGCTGAGTTTTCCCCAGTTTATCACCGTTAGATCATACCCTTTGTTTAATCCTATTTCTCCATTACTGCTCAGTCTTCATCAAACGTAGGATAAAAATACACAAGTTTAACCATTTGTTTAGGTCTTCATTTCCTTATTAAAACTCCCATGTGATGTAAAACTTACATTGAATTTGGTTTTTTTGTTTTTTAGCTTATTAATATGTCTTTTATTATAGGGACATCAAACATAAACCCAGGATAGGTGAGGAAAAGATATTTTTTGTACCTATGTAAGAAAAGTAGAGCAAACCAATAGATCACTTTCCTCCAAAGGTAGACTGCATGTCTTCTCCACAGGAAACAAGCCAACAATCCCATATATCAATGGGGAAGACAGACGAACAGATCCTTCTCTCAAGAAGACAGAAGAATGGCTAGCAAACATATGAAAAAATGTTCATCATCCTTGATTATTAAAGAAATGCAAATCAAAACCACCCTGAGATATCATCTAACCCCACTTTAACAGGGCTAGAAAGTCATATTCTATGAAATGAAGATTTCTTTGCTTGATAAATATTTTGACAGTTGTAAATGACCTTAGTTATCTTGCAGTCTAACGTCTGAACTTGCAATATACACATAGGTGGACACTGTGCCGATTTTGTGATGTGGAGACATCACAAAATCCCAAAACTGCTCATACTGGTGTGGATGTGGAGAGAAAGGAACATTTTCAAACTGCTGGTGGGACTGTAAACTAATACAATTTTTTTGGACGGAAGTATGGAGAAACCTCAAAGAACTCAAGCTAGACCTCCCATTTGATCCTGCAATCCCATTACTGGGCATCTATCCAGAAGGGAAAACAAACAAACAAACAAACAAAAAAACACTTATCATAAGGACACTTGCACTAAACTGTTTATTGCAGCTCAATTTACAATTGCCATAATGTGGAAACAGCCTAAATTCCCCCCAACCCAGGAATTGATTAATAAGCTCTGATACATGTATACCATGGAATACTATTCAGCCATGAAAAAAATGGAGACTTTACAGCCTTTGTATAAACCTGGATGGAAGTGGAACACATTATTCTTAGTAAAGCAGCACAAGAATGGAGAAGCATGAATCCTATGTATTCAATTTTGATATGAGGACAATTAATGACAATTAATGACACGGTGGGGGCAGGGAAAGGGGAGAGCAGAGAGAGAGAAGGAGGGAAGGGGGTGGGGGGAAAGGAAGGAGGGGGTGGGGTATCAGCTTGTGACACATCTTATACCCTCAATGAATCCCCAACAATATATAAAAAAAAAAAGAAAAGAAGAACTTCATCAAAAGACTCAAAATATTCCAAAGCTCAAAAAAAAAGATCATATTTGGTAGTATTTTTGAGTTATATGCATCCAAAAATAGATTTGGATAAGAACTTTCCTGTTGTTTTACATATTGGCCCATGATTTCTGTCCCAGGATAAGTAATATAGTTATTACTCCTCAAATGTGTGTTTATAGGGACAGTGCATGCTATAGAGCAGGATACTCATTTTATGCCCTGGCACTGTTAGATGACCAAACAATGACAGATAAGGGAGTGACAATTGTCTGGAACACCGAAGACCCCTTTCTTTAGATAAAAGCTGGCATATGCTATGGGACATATCTGGGTATTTTTAGGCACTAATGCTAAAAAGGCAAAAACGAAAATAAAGGACACAGTAAAATCCATTTTTGTGTTTGGTCTTTGTCCCTAATGTCCTGAAGAATATATGTCTTTGTAATTGCAAAAACCATAGTGTGCTCTGGACCAGAGTAGTGATATAGCAAAAACTGAAATAAATGACGTTGAATTTAGTAAATGGGGACATGTCTGGTTTGGGCATTTGAAATAGAGGGAAAGCAGAGAGGCAGTAGACTGTGGATTATGTTCAAAACAATCATCTGGTCTGGAGCACACTGTGATAGAAGTGGTACAATGATAGCACTATAGAGATAGTGGGAGACAAGAATGTAAAGCTGGAAAGAAATCCTGCTGTGCATTACCCTGAATGGCTGGATTTTATTAAATAAGTGATGAGTGATCTTCAATGACATACACATCTTCTGGGGCAATGTAAAATGACAGAATAGCCCAACCAGGATGGAGGGACATGCGGTATCTTGCAATCCAGGACCACCCAGGATAAACCTAGGGTAAAATAACTCAGAGAGAGAGATATTCCTATGCAGAATCGGTACAATTTCAAATTCATAAAAACCAAAGGTGTAGAAAATTCAGGGCAGCAGCAATATCCAGATGTTCTGTGAAGAAAGCAGAATATGTTGTGAGTAGTTATAGAGGATAGAGGTTTCTGGATTATGTGAATACTGGGTCATAGGGAGTAAAAGAGGCAAACGATGACTCATGAGCAGACTCCATGTACAAGAGAGCATGACAAATCAAGACCAAGTTCAGCAAAAATAGGAGCAAATATGTAATTGCACTCAAAATGTAGTTAAACATTAGAAGCATCACATTACTTCATAAAATGTTTTATGTTATGGTTAATACATTCTTTCACATATTAAAAATCACACAGAATATCTCACATAAGAGTATTAATGTTAATGCTGTTATGTATTAAGTCATAAGAATTCTTCTGTAACAATGTACAGATCTCACAGAATTGGGAATGTGTATGGATGAGACTTGAAAGCATGACACATGGAAAAATTATTATCCAACTATTATAAGAAATTTTTCTGAGGAATTGGTTTTTAGTTAGCTGGAAGCATAATGTGACCAGCATGTTTGCTTTCAAATTAGACTGTTCTGTCTTCAACTTTAGTATTGAATGGCTGTTCCTCCCACTCTGTAGAAACAATATTGCTGTTTAGCTATTCACCCTTTATTTTAAGTTTTAGGTACCAATACAGAGGGTGGGCTATTGTCAAAAGTTTGGTCACTCTACCATATGTTATTTAAACTGTCATAGAATTCCTCACAAGTATTTCTTTAATTTACTTTGGGAAAAATTGGCAATAAGCTTAATTTAAGGGTTAGAATTAAATGAATAAATATATTTAAAAATTAATATAAAATATAAAATATAAATTGACTATATCCTAAGGAGAAGCAACCTGTATTCTATAAGGCTAGGGGGAGTTGGGGTCAAGACAAAGATGCATAGACAGGAAGAATTGCTGGGTTCATCTCTAGATTCTCTGTTCTATTCCATAGATCTATATCTCTGTTTTTGTGCCAGTACCATTCTGTTTTGATAACTATAAATTTGTAGTATATCATGATGTCTGGTGACGTGATTCCTCCAGATTTGCTTTTATAAATTGTGGTATATGCATACCATGGAGTATTACTCAGCCATAAAAAAGATGGAGACTTTAATCTTTTACATTTACCTGGATGGAATTGGAACACATTCTTCTTAGTAAAGTATTTCAAGAATGGGAAAAATTGGGGGCAAGATATGGTTGTAAGAGGGACTTTGCCTAAAAAATGCAATCAGTATAACCTGGTTTCTTGTACCCTCAATGAATCTCCTACAATAAATAAAAAATAAATAAATAAATAAAAAAGAATGAGAAAAATACATCAAATGTACTAAATTCTATAATGAAACCATTATATAAACACTTACACACTCATACAAGTGATAAAGCACAAATATAGTATACTAAGGGGAAGGAGTGATGAGTGAGAAGGGAGGGGAAGGGAGGAGGGTGATTGGTAGGAGGAGGGAGGGCATTTGGTGGGATCTCACCTCATGTCCAAAATGCAAGAGTATTTAGTATGCCCCCCTCCCCAGGGTGGGAGGCTCTCCTACAGCTTGAACTTTAACCTTGGAGTGAGAACAATGTAACCTAAAAATTTATTCCTTAATTAATTTGAAATCAAAGAAAATAATTTGTTTAAAAAAATAAAAGCATTTTGGCACTGTCTTATAAAGTTAAGAATATACTTATCAATTGACTCATCAAGCTCACTCCTAGGTATTTTCTTAAGAGAAATGGAAATACATGTCCATGCAAAAAGTTTACATAACTATTCATAGTGGCTTTATTCATTATAGTAAAAATCTAGTAACAACTCAAATGTCCAAAAATAGGTGAATAAATAAATTAATTATGACTTATACATATAATACTTTGCCATTCATGCTTCTATGCACATTAGGCTAGGTATTCCACTTTTTTTGTTGTCTTTGCAGTTTATGGCTGGGGCTGGGTTTGAACCCTCCACCTCCGGTATATTGTTTGTTTGTTTGCTTTTTGATGCACTCTCTTACAGTGATCCCTACTCCTTGAGACACAGGTGCCAACCACTAGGTATTCCACGTTGAAAGCATGAGAATGTCTAGGCCTTTGAATGGCATATGCCATTTCTGGGAAATGTATCTGAAGACTAAATATTGCTCTCCACAAATAACTATCCCCCTTGTTTTAAAAAGAAGACACACTCACTGAAGTAGTGTTATGGGGCGGTGCTGTGGCTCAGTTGGTAAGATGCTGGTCCCATATACCTAGAGTGACGGTTTCAAACCTGGCCCTAGCCAAACAAAACACCAAGGACAATAAACACTCAATAAAAAAAAAAAAAAAAAAAAAAAAGAAGTAGTGTTATGATTTGTTTGGCATTATAGGAAGCAAGCTGGTGCTAAGTATTTTTAAATGGTTATGTAAGCAAAGTTGAACTGTAAATCTTCATTCAGGAATATGTATTAAGATTATGCAATCTGGCTCGGCGCCTGTGGCTCAACAGGCTAAGGCGCCAGCCACGTACACCTGAGCTGGCGGGTTCGAATCCAGCCTGGGCCCGCCAAACAACAATGACGGCTGCAACCAAAAAATGGCCGGGCGTTGTGGCGGGCGCCTGT
>CAUYRH010057664.1:0-12500 GCA_963574655.1 Perodicticus potto
GCCCACCACAGTGCCTGGCCATTTTTTGGTTGCAGCCAGCTCAGGTGTACATGGCTGGTGCCTTAGCCACTTGAGCCACAGGCGCCAAGCCTATTATATCATTCTTACTACTTTTGAGTATGCTTGAAAATTATCTTTTTCTTTTTCTTTTTTTTTTGAGACAGAGTATTACTTTGCTGCCCTCAGTAGAGTGCTGTGGTGTCATAGCTCACAACAACCTCAAACTCTTGGGCTTGAGTAACGTTACCTCTTGCCTCAGCCTCCCGAATAGCTGGGACTACAGGCACCTGCCACAACATCCAGCTATTTTTTCAGAGATGGGATCTCTCTCTTGCTTGTCTCAAATTGTTGAGCTCAAGTAATTCACCTGCCTCAGCCTTCCAGAGTGCTGTGATTACAGGCCTGAGCCACCAAACCTGGCCCTTGAAATTTTTCATGATAAAAAGTTTAAAAAGAAAAAAAAAAGACATCCAAAGACCTGCTTCAAGGTGTTTGACTAAGTACAAATGTTTATTTCCTTTCTCTCTGCATATTCCACTAAAATGTCAGTAGCAAAGTTCAATTTTTAGTGAAACAAATGAACATTAAACTTCAAGGACCTTCAATTGCATAGGTACTTTTCAAGGTCCTGGAAGGTACCTTAGAAGTATGTTCATAAATTTTTGTAAAATCTATAAAATTCATATATTTCAACCACAATTGGTTAAGGGCATTACTATTTCTACGCTAACTTTCCTTCTGTCACAGTTCTCTTCACAGTAGTTTTGGGATCCAGCTAACGGGAAATTGAGTTTGGGATATAATCTACTTGAATTCATTGCAGAATATTTATGTGATTCATAGTCACTTCTGTGTGCAGTATTTATTGCTAACCATCTGGTGGAGAAACAGCTTCCAGGAATACTCCTACAAGCCCATTGTCTATCCAAGTATTACAACACAAAGGGCCAGCACTTGTGTTGTAATATGAACATATCCTATGACACCTGAACTAGAAGTATGCATAGAGCCAGAAGCTATTCTGTAGGAAATTCTTTTGATTTTATAGCTAATGCAGAAAAGAAGCCCGAGGGATTTTCCCCAAATGAGACTACAATCTTAAAAAATCACAAGGCATCACAATAACAAGAGGAAATACTTCTTTATCTATCTTATGAAGTATTACTCTGAAACCAAAACTAATAACAAACTAGCAAGCTGGGAAAAAACTAAACTATCAATAATAAAAAATTTTTGATCAACCATGTTAGAAGAAAGAATGAATTATCTTTCTACTCAGTCTGTTTACATAATAAAACAAAGTCACTGTCACATGAAGATCCAATTAAAGAACATCAGCATAAAAAAATGTAGAATAAAGGTATAGAAATATGCAAGGCAGTAAAATAATGCACACATTATATTTTTTCCAGATTTGTGATGCTTGTGGATTTTGTGTTAGCATTTGTGACTTATTTTATCGTTATAAAGGAATCCAATTTCTGGCTCGATGCCCATGGTCAGGGTGCTGGCCACATACACTTAGGCTGGTGGGTTCAAACTGGCCCAGGCCTGCTAAAACATCAATGACAACTGCAACAACAACAACAACAAAAAATAGCCGGGCATTGTGGTAGGTGCCTATAGTTCCAGCTACTTGGGAGTCTAAGGCAAGAGAATCACTTAAGCACAAGAGTTGGAGGTTGCTGTGACCTGTGACTCTACAGCACTCTATTGAGGGCGACATAGTGAAACTCTGTCTTAAAAAGAAAAAAAGAAATATCCACTTTCTCACCAAAATTTGTATTCAAACTTTTGTATTATTTTTTCTTCAACAGAGACTCCAAATATGATGTCTCATAAATCAAAAGATGGATCCCTAAACATGGATATGTGCAATTACAGTTGAGGACTTCACCATCCTCCTCTCAGCAAGTGATAGAACTACTAAGTAGGAAATCAGCAAAGTTAGAGAAGACCAGAACAACACAATCAACCAATACAGTCTCACTGACTTCACAGGAATACTCCAAACAGTACAATGCATCTTTTTCCAAGCATTCATAATAGACCACATCCTGGACTGGAAAACAAACCATGCATAATGTGATCTCTGCCATCATGGAACTGGATTAGTAATCAATGAGCAAAAGGCAACAGGAGAATCTCTAAATGTGTCAAAATTAAATAATATACGTCTAAATAATACCTGGTCAAAGAGGAAGTCTCAAAGGAAAATTTTTAAAAATGCACAGAATTGAATGAAAATGTAAGTACAACGTACCAAAATTTGTGGCATAAAGCTAAAGACATGATGAGAAGGAAATTTACAGCACTACATGACTACATTAGAAAGGAGGAAAATATTACATTGAAAAGGTATAAAATCGATAATCTAAGTTTCTACCTTGAGAAAAAGGATGAGCAAAATAAATCCCATGAAAAAGAAAGATGGAAATAAAAATAAAAGCAGAAATCAATGAAATTGAAAAGGAAAGGGATGGGGAAAATCAGCGAAAAGTAAAGCTGGTTTATAAACCTTCAGCAAACCTCACCAAGTAAAAGGAGAAAAGACACAAATTACCAATATCAGCCACAGAACAGGATATTATTACAGTTTTTGCCACCATTAAAATAATAAGGAATGCATGGATATATTTATATTTATAAATTCAAAAACTTTAGGAGAAATGGACCAATTCTTAAAAAGTATTAACTACTAAAGCTCAAACAAGATAGAATAGAACAGTCCTATAACCATTAAAGAAACTGAATTTATCATTAAAATACTCAGGAAAAAGAAATCTCCAAACCTAGATGGCTTTACCGGAAAACTCTACCAAGCATTCTGAGACGACTTAGCACCAGTTTTATACAGTCTCTTCCAGAGAACGCAAGAAGAAGGAATAATTCTTTACTCACTTCATGAGACCAGTATCACTCTGACAGCAAAACTAGACAAAGACAACATAATAAAAGAAAGCTACAGACCAATGTCTCTCATAAACACAAATACAGAAATTCTCAAACAAAATCCTATCCTTCTTTGGTATCTATGAAAGATTTATTTGAAGACCCTTGAAGATCCCAAAATCCATAGATACTCAGATCCCTTGTTTAAAATTGTGTTATACTTGCATTAACGTATGCACATCCTCTTGTATCTTATTTCTAAATTACTTATATACATGAAGTTCTGACAACTAAGTTTGTGAACTCCTTCTAGAAAAAATGCTACACCTTTGAATACTATACCTACTCCCCTTGGCCATCTGGTTGGTAACCACAGTGATATTCAGCACTCATATGGAGTGGGGGAGCAAAGGGGGACGTAGCATTTTTTCTAGGATGAATTCACTAACTTAATTGTCAGATTTTGGAGTCATGCATAACTTAACAATTGTGATATGCTTTGACAGTGCTAGGATTATAGGTTTGAGCCATTACACCTGGCCTTGATGTGCTCTGAGAAATGTATTGTCAAAGGACTTTGTCATTGTGTAAACATCATAGCATGTACTTAAACAAACACCGGTGGGGTAGCCTACTACACACTTAGGCTATATGATATAGTCTGTTGCTCCTAGGCTATAAGCCTGTAGAGCAGGTTACTGTACTGCATACTGTAGACAACTGTAACCCAGGGGGAAGTATTTGTGTATTTAAATGTAGAAAAGGTGCAGTAAAGATGCGGAATTATTGTATTCTGGGACCAACATTGTATATGAGGTCTATTGTTGATGGACTCGTTAAATGGCTCATGACTATAATACCTAATGCAATGCAAATTCTATGTAAATATTGTACTGTGTTAGTTTATTTGTTTTCTTTTTACTGTTGTATTTTTATTTTTTGTTGGTTGTTTGATCCAAATTTGGCTGCATTTGCAAATGTGGAACTTATGGATACAAATCAAATCCAACAATATGTTTTAAAAAATATACAACCTAATTAAGTAGGATCTGTCCCAGGTATGCATGGCTAGTTCAACATTCCAAAATCAATCAGTGTAATCTACATTATAATCTACATAACAACTGTTAGAGAAAAAAACTCACATATAATCATATCATTTGACACAGAAGAAGCATTCGACAAAATACAACACCTATTCTTCATAAAACCTGGATCTGCCTTCTGACCAGTAAGTGTACTTCAAAGGGACTAAATCCATGACTATTAAGAATGGAAGAATGTTCCATTAGCTGGTCAGAGACCTGGAAAATATCTGGAAGACAGCAAGTGATGAATGGACTAAGGTAGAGTACGTTCTCCAGTCCAGAATGTGAATTGGACCTCTCTGGAAAGTTGATTTGCCTGAAAGGACATCTTCAGTCATGCCAGGTCTCCTTCCTCACCTCCATTTTCCTAATACCCTTCACCCCACTTCACCAGGGAGCAGTCCTCTCGCCCACTCCTCTTTATGATTCTTTCCCTTGGAAGCCAAGCAAAGGAGTAAATTAACTGTAGGTACATTAAGTTAATTAATGTCTCATAAGCGCCCCCAGTCCATCTCATTAATACATTAATTTTACTTTTTCCGTTCTAATCATTATTAGTTACACATAATATATTAGTGAAAATATGTATTATATTTATACTGTTTGAATCAATCATTCATTACTAATTCTTTTTTGGCTAATTCAATCAATATGAGTAACCTTTAACAGTTACTGCTTATAGTTGCAAAAACAAAGAAAAAATTATGGTGAAAAGGTATATATTTAGAATTAGCTATCTAGACTCAGTTTACATGATCTGAATTTTGTTGGCAACATCCAAAGCATCATAGTAGGAGCCAGTGGGACATATGCCTCCTTCTCCCCGTCAGGCCTGATCAGCGCTGATCTTGGCCACGTCAATGTCTCCGAGCTCCTTCACAGCCTGCTTGGCATTCACAGGCAACACAAGTGTGTAGTCTTCTATATTCTTTGTAGCTGACTCAGTGGTTGGGGGAACTTGACGATGGCATCGTGGTCAAGCTTGTTTCCCCAGGGCGTGCTGGTCAGAGGATCTTTGGGCTGCCTCTGGAGCTGCAGTGTTTTGGGCTGCAGGAAGGTGAGTGATGGGTGAATCTTTGTTTTGTTATTTGTGTTTTTGTGTTTTTGGTAGATACCTTCTTGTAGCACTGTGTTCTTGGCCTTCAAAGCCTTTCTTGGTACTGGATGTGGGAGAGGTAGGAGCTTCCTTCTTCACCCTCAGTGCCATCTTATGCTAAAATATAATAAATAATTTAATTTGTTTCTACCAGGGAAGTAGGATAGGACTATTAACAAAAGACTTTCTGACTTCCAATTCTGTTTTTCTTTTTTCTTTTCCTTTGTTTTGTAGAGACAGTTTTATTTTATCACGCTCGGTAGAGTGCCGTGGGGTTACACAGCTCATAGCAACCTCCAACTCCTGGGCTTAGGCGATTCTCTTGCCTCAGCCTCCCGAGTAGCTGGGATACAGGCGCCAGCCACAACGCCCTGCTATTTTTCTGTTTTGCAGTTCAGCCGAGGCCGGTTTTGAACCTGCCACCCTCGGTATATGGGACTGGCGCCCTACTCGCTGAGCCACAGGCACTGCCCCTGGACTTCCAATTCTGCATGAGAGGAGTGACAAATACCTGGTATGCCCTTATGCTTTAAACAACCATTAAAAAAAAAAAAGAACAAAAAAAACTGTATGAAACATGTGAAAAAATGTTTTTTGAGGAACTGGACAACTGGCAAGGAAGAGCGGTGCCCTGAGAGACAGACGGCAAATGTGTTGGGTATTTCTCTCACTTGTTTACTCCCAAGGGAGCCAGCTGCCCTGGTGTGAACTCCCTATGGAGAGGCCCACATGGCATGGAACTGAGGGAGGCTTCTGCCCCGAAGCCAATCAGCAGCTCACAAGGAACTGAGTCCTGCCAACCATCACGTGAGGGACCTTGGAAGTGAATCTGCTCCCACTCAGGCCTGCAGATGATAGCACCACAACTTCAGTTGGAAGTTTCCCGAGAGACTCTGAGGCAGAGGCACCCTGCTAACCCATGCTCAAATTCCTGATTCATGGAAACTGTGAAACGTCAATACTCCTTGTTCTCAACTGCTACATCTTGGCATAATCTAGAAGGCAGTCAGCAGAGGATGTGAATTCCATTTCCAGCCCTACTGGAATTGATCAGAAAGAAAACTTGAAAATCTTTCATCATAAAACCAATTATACATTTTTCTTCTTCTTTCTCTTGTGTATGTATCAACCTTTCACTCATGATACAATAAACTGCTCTTCCCCTGAGCCCCACCTATTTCTTAAAGCTTTCCAATTAAAGTGACTGAATATAATGAAGGAAGCAGCCAGAGATGCTGTGCTTTTCCACCTAATGACAGAAAAAAAGAAAACACTCCATCTGGGTAGAAATTGATAATTAGCCATATCCAATTCCCGGACATCTGGCTTTTAAATGAAACCAAGCATAGTAATGTCTGTTTCCCTCAGCATTCTTTCAGAGAAAATGCTATGTAGTCTTCTGGTCTTTAAAGGAATAGCATCAATGCAGTTTGAAAATAGTTATTAAAGATTTGCCTCAGTTTTTTTCATATTACCAAAGTGTTATATATTTATTGTAGAAAATTTGGAAACTCCAAAAAAAAGAAAAAAACACAAGAGGAAAGAAAAAACACTTTACCACCCAAGATACTCGTTAGCATTTTGATATGTCTTTTCCAGATTTACTTTACAACGGAAGGAGTTTCAGAATAATTCTGCCCTCAACAATAAATCTTCATGGCTTGGCACCCATAGCATAGTAGCTATGGAACCGGTTACATACACCGAGGCTGGTGGGTTCGAACCCGGCCAGGACCAGTTAAACAACAATGATAACTGCAACAAAAAATAGCTGGGTGTTGTGGCAGGTGCCTGTAGTCTCAGCTACCTGGGAAGCTGAGGCAAGAGAATCGCCTAAGCCCAGGAGTTGCTGTGAGCTGTGTGACACCACAGCACTCTACTGAAGGTGACAAAGTGAGACTCTGTCTCTACCAAAAAAAAATGCTACTGATGTTTACTTGCCATCTATCTTGTTTTTTTGAAATGTTTGTCCAATTTTTTTGCCCATTTTTAATTTTGTTTTTAAAAAAATTACTGAGGTTAGAGAGTTCTTCAGATATTCTGGAGATGTACGTGGGTTGTGTTAGAATTTTTTTTTTTTTTTTGAGACAGAGCCTCAAGCTGTCACGCTGGATAGAGTGCAGTGGCATCGCAGCTCACAGCAACCTCCAATTTCTGGGCTCGAGCGAGTCTCCTGCCTCCGCCTCCCAAGTAGCTGGGACCATAGGTGCCCACCACAACACCCGGCCATTGTTTGGTTGCAGCCGTCATTGTTGTTTGGCTGGCCTGGGCTGGATTCGAACCCGCCACGTCAGGTGTACGTGGCTGGCGCCTTAGCCCGTTGAGCCACAGGTGCCGAGCCTATGTTAGAATTTTAAAAAGAGACCTATGCTGAGCACTACTAACTACTCTCCTGGGAGGAGAAAGAGTATGTCAGGGGTCACAGACACTGTTCTCACCAGCTCTAAGGAATGAGTACATTCCTGAAGCAGAGAGCTTTGAGGAAGGCTCAAGCTGTGGCTTGCTCTGTCTTGAACTGGAAGTGAGCAGGTATGACGAGATTACTAGCTTCCCAGCGCGCTGTAAACCTCATAGGCCTAAGCAATGCTAAATGTAAGGAAGCCCTTGATTTTTTTTCCTAATCTAACAAATTAAAAAAAAATTACAAGGCCAACCTGAATATAATATACACTTCTAAGGATATAAACAAAACAGTCAAATGTCTCTTTTGAAAAACTTTGTTACATAAAATAAAAAATAATGTTTATAAAAATCTCATATTCTATAAAATGATATAGGAATGTTGCTGGATTTTTCTGTTCCACATCTCATGACCTAGTTTTACTTAAGTTCCTTGCATGTGTCTTCAACATCAGAATCTTTGCCAACCGTAGCACCACCACTTGTGTCATTTTAACCTAGTTTTTTCAGAGCACATCAGCTTTGCTTCATTCAAACTGTGTTATTTGAAATACTGCACTTTTTGAATCTGCATGAAGCTGTCTTCAGCAATTTTTATCACAAGCCACAAGTACCTATTTGCATATCATTAGAGTAGTTGGCATTTTTATTCATTTTTGAACCCATGAGTTTATGATTTTACCTCATAATTATTTATAGCCTTTTTAAAAGCAAACGTATCTAGGAATGGCGTAGTGGCATTGCCAGTCTCCTCTTCAAGGAGGATGGGGGAAGCGAAGAGGGGAAAGTAAGGCACTAACAGACACTGCAGTGCGGAGGATGGAAAGGCAGGGACCGAAAAATGGGGGCGATCAACTCCCAGCATTGCCTTTGTGGGACAGGGGAGCGGGCTTAGCTGCAGGTGACGGCCATCTGGGGTCCTAGGGTGCCAGGGACCCTGTGGTTTCCCCCTTGACTAAGGCAGAACTCGATTCAGAATTAAGGCTCTCACCAATATCTCTCACCAGTGGGACTGGGGCTCTATTTTGATCGCCCGCCTGTGAGTCCTGGGCTTTATTCCTGAGCTCTGACTTGAGGACCTTCCGTTTATCCTCATAAATGCCGAGCAGGAGTGCAGTGAGTGTGGACTTCTCTGCTACGTCTCCATGGAAAGCACCTTAGTGCCTTTCTTCATTTTCCTAGACAGGGCCAGGAAGTCTTTTTCTGTGGTCTAAATTTCACTCTGCATTCTGAGGTTATTTCATTTTTGTTGGGAAATCTCTTTTTGCAGTAAAGTTGAGTTGCCATGGGTACCCTCAGTCTCTTCTGCCCTATTTCTTCTCTGTGTCTTGTACGAAGTGTGAGAGTGTATGTGTGGGTTTTTAAAAATTATTTTTATGTTTTGAGGGGGATAAGCAGCAGGTGTATGTTTGCTTTGGGGCAGCTGTGTTAGTCTGAAGTTCAGGAGACAGATAACACATAGTAATTTGCACAGCAAAAATTGAAATAAAGGATCATTCACTATAATAAGGGATTGGGTAACAGGAGATTGGAGGGTCAAAGGTAAAAGAATTCTAAAGAATAGAATAGCAGCAGCTGCGACTCTAGGAGCCGAGACAGAACACCCAAGGAGAAGGCTCTGGGCTGAGACCCGGATCTACTCCTTGCTGGAGAGGTTATAGCCATGGCTCACTGGATGGAGAAGAGGCTTGCTGAGGCCCTGTGCTGGGGGGAGTCCTTGGGGATCCATCCTCTGAGTTACCAGGACAAGTTGCCCATGGGAAGGAGCTATACCTCATTGCCAAGCTCCTATGTGGGGCTTTGGGGGAGCCATTTGTGGTGAGGTGCTGAGCTTATGGTACTCCTTTTCAAAGCAGCCTGAGAAGGTGGTGGAGAATGTTGCCCCTGGGGTGGGGCCACTTACTATTGGCTGCTGGACACTGCTAATCCCTGTGCACCAGAACCAGGATGAGAAATCTCTTTTCCTCCAGTGCCCTTCAGGCTCCCTCTGCTGATAAACTCAACATCATGCTAGCTGGCAGAAGAGAAATATTGAGTCTAACTCCATTATCACAGAGCAGGCAAGGAAGGGTGAATTAGAGCCCAGAGGTGATAATTTAATAACTGGTGACCAGGTATGGTGGCTCAGGTCAGTAATCCTAGCCCTCTCTGAGGCCAAGGCTGGTGAATTGCCTGAGCTCAGGAGTTCAAGACCAGCCTGAGCAAGAGCAAGATCTCATCTGTACTAAAAATAGAAAAACTAACCTGGCCTCATTGAGGGTACCTGTAGTCCCAACTGCATGGGAGGCCGAGGCAAGAGGATCACTTGAGCCCAAGAGTTTGAAGTTGCCGTGAGCTGTGATGATGTCATGGTACTCTACCCAGGTGACAAAGTAAGACTGTCTCAAAAAAGTTTTTTTAATAACTAGTACAGAATCTCATGCTTAAAACATTCAGGTTCCTCCTTTTCTTCCGAAATGAATGTGCCTGGAGATGGGATGTTTTTCAGTGCACTAGGCCCCATTCTGGGTCTTTTAAAAAAAAGTTCAGATTAATATGAGGGCGCAAATGATTAGGTTACATTGTTTGTGTTTCTAAGGTAAAGTTCACGTTGTAGTTGAGGCAGTTGAACGCTTCATCCTGGGGGTGTGCTGCACGCCGCACACTGTGTCCATCGGGTGAGAGCTCACCAGTCCCCTCCCTCCTCACCTTACCGATTTCCCCTTCTCCTCCCTCCCCTACTAGAATATACTGGTGTTATTCTCTCACATAGGCGTGCAGTGGTTTTTCTATTAGATTCATATTGGTATTGAGTACATTGGAGACTTGCATTTCCATTCTTACTAAGAAGAAGGTGTTTCAACTCCATCCAGGTAAAGACAAAAGATGTAAAGTCTCCATGTTTTTTATGGCTGAATAGCACTCCCTGGTATCCATATACCACAGTTTATCCATTCATGGGTTGATGGCCATTGGGTCGCTTCCATGTCTTGGCAATTGTGAATTGAGCACAATAAACATTCTAATGCAAATATCCTTGTGATGAGATGATTTATTTTCTCCTGGGTAGATTCCTAGTAATGGAATCGTGGGATCAAATGGACCACTGTGGGTCTTATACTTTGGTAGAGCCTTGCTGCAAGCCAAAGGGGAACTGTGGCATAGGGTGGGGGAACGACAAAATAAAAGTTCCCCTGTTAAAAAAGGAAGGTGGCAGTAACTCCACCAGCTGACCAGGTTCTGGGTGGAGGTTGGACGCCAGTGTGGATTCTTTTGCCACCTGGAGACTAGAGGCTCTTCCATCTGGGAGAGGTAGGGGTCCATGCTCTGGTCTAGCTCTCCTTTGTATATATTGAACTCAGTCAGCCAGATGATTTCTTCATCCTTAAGCTACTGAGTGAGGGTCATTCAGGACATGCAAAGCAGCCCTTGCCTTCTGTGCAGTAACATTCTCTTGCAAGCGTGTGCCATGGTGCCAAACCCCATGAGCATGGCAGCGCAGTCCCGGAGACAGGCTGGTGACGATGCAGCTGTGAGGGGGATAAGGGGGCACTCCAGGTGTTCTGTGCCTCTCGCTATGGAGACCACAGATATTTTAAGAGGTCCCCACAGACAGCCCTTCCAGGAAACACAGCTCCAGATCAGCCCTCGCTCCCCCAGCCCAGCCAACTCACTCTCTGTCGGGGAAAGGGTATCTTCCTGATCCCCATGTGCTCTGCCGACCCCTCACAACCCCCTCATGCCCAAAGATTCCTGTCCTGGCTCCTAATCATGACTTTCTATTTGAGGGACACCTCCTGCTTGCTTGGGAATGATGGGTTAGAGGTGGTGAAGTTATCAGGGATCAGAGAGGTGTCGTTGCTGCTCCCTTTGATCTTGGAAGATAAATCAAGGGCAGCAGGAATGAAGAGCTGCATGAGCCATCAAATGTTTGTGAAAATGATGGGGTTTGAAACCTCAGAGTAAATACTAGATTTTTCTAGGAATAATGCTAAAATTTAGATTTTAGCTATTATTACTAAGAAAAGAATTTTTTAAAATAAGGCAACTGAATGCACTTAGATTTTTTTTTAGGGGGGGTTGATTGTACTAAAACCTACCTGCTGCCAATATTTGAAGGAGTTGTTACAAAGTTACTTGATTTTGGAATAAAGAGTGCTAAGATAATATATTTTAAAAATATCTTCAAATCCTAAAAAGGAAATGAGAGTCAGGGATTCTCATTTCCCTGGGAAAGGATGAGGAGAGTTTAGCTGAGAATATTCCTGCTACTCCTCGGTCACCTCCCCGTGCAGTGTCTAACCGGACACGGAGACCCCCAGATTCCCTAAACAAGCGAGATGGATGTTTCACCCTCTTCTCAGGAACCCTGGAGGAAACCGCCCATCAGGGTGCTCCTCACCAACCCTGAGTAGAAACTTAGTGAAGTGAAAAGAAGGCTGAAGATGATGCTCACAGCTCATCCTGGAGACACTCCGAGCTTTTCAGCAGACCCAAGAACAGGCATGACAGGGGCCCTCGTGCCTCGGGGCCTGGTGACTCTAGCCCAGGCTCCGGGTGGGAGGCTCAAAGCATCAATAGGAAGTTGAGTCACCAGAAGGGCTGAACGGTGGTGGGGAGGGTGGGCCTTTACCATGTTGAGACAACGGACTTCTAGTTGTTCAGCCGTACGACCTTCAACTACTGAGGACGCAGGCATCTGGGGCACAGCCAAACGCAACCCTGCACCCAGATACATCCTTGGGGGAAAGAGAAGAGGAGAATCCTTGAGAGCGAAGGGCAGCTCTTGTATTAAGTCTGAGCTCTCAATGAGTTTAAATCTTCAATTTGATGATGGAGTATTTACTCCAAGAGACTAACTTTAAAATGGCATTGACACAGTTACTTTGAGGGTAACAAAACTGTTCACCCCTATCATTGAAAATGAGAACTTTAAAGAACTGAATTCCATTATAAAGAAATCAACTAAAATACATTTCTTCCCTTGAGTTATAGAGTGTGAATTTGAATTGCATTATGCTCTCATCTTCTCCCTTTGAAGTCAA
>CAUYRH010057665.1:0-21405 GCA_963574655.1 Perodicticus potto
AAATGTTCTCACACAGTAAATGAGAAAATCTCACGAATGTTATGTCGAATAGGCGGATGAAATTATCTTAGATTGTATATGAAGCCCGCACACTGTACTCCATGATTGAACTAATGTACACAGTTATGATTCAATAAAAAATAAATAAATAAATAAATAAAATAAAATAAAAAAGAAAAGCCATCTAATTACCTCAGTAAATTCAGGAAAGTTGGCATGGAATTAAATACCCTTAGGATGAGAAGGCTGAGAAAATAAAAAGAGAATGAACTTTCTTAACATGATAGAGGGTATCATCCAAGAGCCCAGAGTAAACACACCTCCTGATAAAATATTGGAAGTTTTTCCCTGATATCAGAAAAGAGACAGGATATTTCCACTAAATACAGTGGTGGAGGTCAAGTCAGGATGATAAGAAACAGAACACAAAAGCATGGGATTGGAAGGAAATAAATAAAACAGCAATTAATTATAGATGACACAATTATGCGTGTGAAATACCCAGAGGGACTCACAGCTGAATTACTACAATTAATACATGAATTTAGCAAGATCACCAGGTGTATCATGAGCATAAAACTTCGATTATATCCCGATATACAAATGACACACATAGAAGATACAATTTTCGGATGAAACTCGTTCTGACGACCAGTAAAAAGATGGAGACCTTGGACTTGGTTAAAAGTCAGACCCTCTATGTACCAAAGGGCTCCCTGAGAACTAAAGCTGAGCCAGACTCTGTGAACACAGCCGTGTGTGCCCTGCACACACGATGCCTTTTCCAGAGCCAACCCCACCCCAGGACCCGGATTAAACTCTACTTCTGGGCACATCTCTGAGGGTGTTTGGGGGTGAGATCAGCAATTCAGTTGGTGGACTCCAGAAGCAACTCCAACCCTATGCCTCCGGGTGTGGGTGTGGACAGCATCTACCCATCCAGACCAGCCCGAACAGGACAAAAGGCTGAGGAGGGGAGCTCCCCCTTTGCTCCCTTCTCGAATGGGGAGATTGGTCCTCCGCCCTTGCACCGAGAGTCGTGCCACACACTCTTTTGGTTCCCAAAACTTTAGGTCTGGACTGAATTATAACCCAGGCTTTCCTGGGTCTCCAGCTCACAGCCTCCATAGTCACATGATCTCCTCACAAATCTCCTTGTACCTGTAAACATATATACGCCGTATTTGTTCTGTTTCTCTGGAAAACCCTAACACAGTGTGACAGTCAAGAGTTTGTATCCAGAATATATAAAGAACTCCTACAAATCTATGAAAAAAAACAATAGATGATTCATTATTTTAATGGACAGAAGATTAGGAAAGGTAAATAAACATATGAAGGAAAGTGCTAGACAGCACTGGCCATAGCCAAAATGCAAATTAAAACCAGCAGCGACCACCAGAATGGCTGCAGTGGGACGGCTGATGACCCTGAGGACTCTCCTTGGTTGGCGAGGGAGACCCATGCTTTGAGTTCAAGCCTGTGATGGTACAGCAAGTTTAGAAAACTGAAAGTTTATCTTCCTAAGTTCAAAATACACATATCCTGTGAAAGGCTCACCTGTTCTCAACAAAAGACCCGGGCATGAACACAGGCCACCCTACCCACCACAGCCCTACACTCAGGGAAGCAACCTGCCCCTTGGCAAAGAGGACAGACAGAGAGGCACTTTCAAGCTGTCATAAACATACTCATGTGGCCAAATTCAGCCATGGAAAAGGAAAGAATTTCTGCTCACAGTAATCTGTGTGAATCACAAATATAACTTGAACAAAGGAAGGCAGACATAGAAGAATTCATTCTTCATGACTTCATCCCTGCAAAGTTCAAACTCGGATGACTCACATGCGGTGGTCAAGGTCAGAGCAGTGGCTTTCTCAGAGGGGCCGTGGGAGGGGCTGCTGATGCCCCGGCTTGCTCAGGGGTGGCAGTCTCATGGGTGACCACCATGCTGCACATTTGTGACGTGCACTTTTCCGCCTGCATATTACTCTTCCATGAAAAGGTTACTGAGAAAGCCGGGCCTCTGGAAATATGTGCAGTCACTGAAACCAGGTGACAGCCAGGGGACAGCCGTGCCCTGCAGGCTCAGCTGCGCTCCAGGTGAACAGCTGAACCCAGAAATGATTTGCTGCCTGCCAAGAGAGCGTCCCGCTTGCTTGGGAGCTTCTAGTGCTGACTCGGGCATTTCCCCGCAAGTCCTCGCCAGGTCCTTGGAGACAACACAAGGAAAGGCTCAGAGACTTTCAGCACACTGCTCTTGGCTTTTAAAATTCAAAGTTTGGGCCAGGTGCAGTAGCTCACGCCTGTATTCCCAGCAATCTGGAAGTCCGAGGTGGGGCATCCCTTAAGCTCAGGAGTTCAAGACCAGGCTGAGCAAAGCGAGAGACCCTGTCTCTACTGAAAATAGAAAAACCAGCCAAGCATTGTGGCAGGCACCTGTAGTCTCAGCTACTCGGGGCCTGAGACAAGAGGATCACTTGAGCCTGAGAGTTTGAGGCTGCTGTGAGCTATAATACCAGGGCACTCTACCCCATAGCAGAGTGTCTCAAAAATAAATAAAGAAATAAATAAAAATAAAATAACATTTGCATTTTGTATCCCACATAAACATAGTCAGAGAACGCAACACTGTCCTCCCAGGACGAATGTGTCTTTTGGCTCCACACTCTAGTGCTTATGGAGATGAATCAGCTCAAGGTTAATGAATGTGCTATGATACCCCTCCCCAGGCCACACCAGCCATGCTCTCTGAGACCCCATGAGCCAAGCTGGGGAAGAGCTGGCTGTGCTGTCCCGAATGACAGCCAGAGAGTGCGGAGGACAGGGGGTCATCCAGTGCAGCCTCTGCCCACACCTCACACCCACATGCCAGCACCCTGCACATCCTCCGCCTGGGTCCACCAGCCCCTCACCCTGCTCACTGTCTCCTCTAGGGGGTGCTGGGTCCTTTCTCCAGGCCAATCCCAGCCAGGGGGGCCGTCAGCCTCCCCGGGGCATGTGGGACCCCTATCTGTCCTCCAGGCCCAGGCCCAGGCCCCGTCCAGCCAGGAGCTTCCCGTCAGAGAAAGAGGTGGGGGGATCATGTGTCAGGAAAGCTGTGGCTGCCAGGAGAGCCATTGTCCCAGGAGGGGCATGAATGGGCCTGATGCAGTGAGGCTGGCCTTCCCTCGTGACGGGTTGGACGGAACCTGTCCTGAACAGGCAGATTTTTTTTTTCTCTCTTTTTTCTTGACTTGCTTGTCTCCCCAGCTAACTGTGAGTTCCCGAGGACAGATGTGGCTGGTCACTGCTGGGCCTGGGGCCTGCATGTCGTAGTGCCCACGGACTTTTCCAGATGAATGAATGGAGGGCTGGTGGGAGACAGAATGAAGCTACGCGCACCCCGACACACCTCCCCAATCCCCACCGGGCTGTGGGGGTCCTCCCAGCCTATGGCTATGACTGGAGCTCTCACTGGACCCCGCGTCTGCTGCCCTCTGACGTGCTGCCCTGTGATGTGAGCCCGACAGGTCTCCAGGTCCTTCGGCTCCCTGAGACTTCCTCCCAACACATGGAGCCCAGCCCCCCACAATGTGGGCACTGGTCACGTCCCGGCTGGTGGGCCCCTGTGTGATGCCCATGTGTGCCTGCCCCACCTCCCTGGGTGTGCAGGCCCCACCCTTCCCCGCTTCACCAGGCCCTACAGTACGGCCGGGCTCGGCAGGCATTGTTCTGGGGGGAACATCAGATCTGCCCTAATCTTCTGGTAAGTCAGTTACATCAGGAGTGTGCTGAGAAACGTTTAACTGCTGATGCTCAGGGGGCTGTGCTGACCTGCAGCATCGGCCAGTTTCCACAGTGCAAACACTCCTGCTGCAGCCGGGTCCTCTCTGCCTGTCAGGTCGCTGCAGGGCAGGTACACACGGCTAGCGCCCTCGAATCACCCTGGAGTGGAGAGCCGGTGTGGGTGGGGTCTAGTCAGTGCACATTTTTTGCTGAACATCCAGCACTGGCCATGACCCTGCTCCTGGCCTGCAGCAGGCACTGCTGGTGCCATCCGCACACCAGGTGGCAGGTGGCTGCTTGCCACCGCAGCCATGCCCCGCCCCCCAGGATTCCTGTGCAAAGCCCATCAGCTGTACGGCCTACATGTCCTCACCTCTGACTCCCCAAATGCCAGAACCCACAGGGCACATCCTGCTTTAGAAGTTCAGATCTAGGCTGACCCGGGCTGGGCTGGGATGAACCACACTGGGTTGGGATGAATTGGGCTGGACAGGGCTGGGGCCTGTCTGTCCCATTCCATGTGAGCTCACGGACAGGGAAAGTTAAAAGGACCAGGCTGGCCTAGAGGAGACTTTTGCCAAGGGCGCCTCCCTGGAGATAGGGAGGGTAATTGTGGGTGGGAGCAGGGTATGAAGAGGAACCTGGGAGCTGCAGGGACCCCTCATGCCCCACCTACATGAGTGTCCACCCACAAGAACAACCACCTGCTGGGATCAGCTGTACCAGAGCCTAGAGCAGCAGAAAAGGAATGGGGTGGCACCGTCTCATCCCTGCTACATAAGTCAAGGGGGCAGGGTAGACCCTGCCCTTGATGGGAAAAGTAGCAATAGAGCTCTTGAAAGATTTGCAGGGCGCCTTAGAAAACAATCTACTTCGCTGTTTCATGGAGTTGAGTGAGAGAAGACGGACTCAAAAGGCCACGTGTTACATGACACAGCCACGCTGGGCAAGGGGGTGAGGAAGGATTCGTCTGGCGTGTGGGGTGTGGGGTGTGGGTGGAGGCTGCACTGGATCACCCCCCGCCTCCCTGCACTCTCTGGCTCTCATCTGTGACAACACAGAGCATGGGGTTTCATTTTGGGGTGACGGAGCTGTTCTGGGGTTAGTGGTGAAGCCTTCGGGCTGTACAACGTTGCAAATATACTTAAGGGCTATTGAATTGTACACTTTACCCGAGGGATTTGTATGGGATGGGAGTCATATCCCAACAGTGCTGTTATTTTAAAAAACAGAGCAGAGGGGAGCAGACACTGCGGACGCCCTCCTGCCCCAGAGCGGGACCGGCTATGGTCTCTGCCTGGGGACGAGGGGTGCCTGAGGCACGGCAGCTCCCCGGCTTCCCCCGGTCAGTCACAGCTTCCTTTTCTGGGGAATGACTAGAAAACGTTTGAGAAGAGAAACAAGAGTGTCTGTCCTGATATTCACAACTCACGTTTACCACAGGGCTTTAACCAACTCCTTCCCACGTGACACTCTTGTCTTTTACACCAAAATCTTGGTTCCTGAACTACTTTGCTGCCTCATTCTACAACAGAAACACAAGTACACACATGCAGGACGGTTTAAACAGTGACGCGCTATTGCTGACCATTACCCTTCACATTTCTGTGCAGTTCTATCAAATCATCGAAAATCTCAGATACATACAATTTTAACGCTTCAGAGTATCCAAATTTTAGTCGTATCTGAAAATTGCAACTAATGGGACCTCAATGCTACCAGCTCCAGCAGCATTCAGGTGGCTGAGTCACTGGCCCTTAAAACAGCTGAGTCATGTTCTCTAAGTGGCTTGATCCTGAGTCTGCCGGGGCCTGAGTCACCTTCAATGCTGAATCATGATGTTCCCATCCCCAGAATCTCACGGTCGGCGGGGGCCCAGGAAGTCCTCTCCCCTGGAGAAAGCCCTTCTGGAGGCCTTAGCCCAAAGAGCCCCATCCTCCACAGGGGTCAACCATCTGCTGAGGCCCACAGGGGCAGGAGCCCAGGGAAGGACTCCTCTCCAGCCGCCGGAGCCCTGGGCACTGTGCCCATTCTGAGCACACAAGAAGAGCCCTTAACAGGCACAGGGAGGAGGCCAGGGACAATGCATGGAGGTGAGAGCCCCAGAGGGCCTGGTCAGCCCACCCAGGTCTGTCCTCTTCCCAGCAGGGGCTTCCTGGCCGCTCCTGACCAACCTCCCCTTGGAGCCTGCTCATCTAGCCCACAGGCAGGACCCTCCCCAGGGGAAAACCATGTGTCAGGTCAGCCCCATCTGTACAGGTCAACACCTGACAAGACAGGGAAACTGAGGTTCAGGTGGGACCCACTCACCCACACCGAGCAGGGTATCAGAGTTATGATCTGGAAGCAAGTGGACCATTGGCCAGAGCAGCTCTGAGTAAAGCGTCTAGGAGGGCAACTCAGTCACTGAGCCTCGGGGGAGGAAGGTGGGTGTTCACCACAGAAAGGAGTGTGCTGACAGGGGGGCCTTGCAAAGGCCGGAACTTCGGGAGCCTGAGTGGACCACAAGCCTCAGCCGGGGGAGGGAGAGCCACTGGGGGGCAGGCCCCACTGGTCTCTATCACCGAGGTTGAGACTGGCTCTATCTTGAGGGTGACCCGGGAGCAGGGCACACCGCACTGGTGTTTAGGAGGGCTGGGGGCTGGGGCTGGAGGCTGAGCAGTGGTCAGACCCAGGGAGGAAGAGGCTGAGAAGGCTGAGCTGGGCTGGACAGGAGGAGGCCTAAAGGTGGGAGATGGGCAGGGAGGTTCCCTGGCTCCCGCCTGGTTCTGGCTTGGGCAGCAGTGGCCATGGTGCCAACCCAGGGATGGGAAGCTTGGGAGGATGCCACGGGCTCGAGGCATCTGGGGACAGATCCCTGAAGCCAGGGGCATATGGAGCCACCAGGAGGGACAGATGTAAAGTTCTCGGTGAGGCTGCCCCTTAGGCAGTGGGAGGTGGGCCTCACCAGGAGAGAACCCAGCATGGCACCTGCAGGCCATGGGCAGAGTGGCTAGACAGGCCACTGAGGAACAAGGGTCCTTGTGCCCGGGGTCTCTCTCTGCAGAGCTCCCCAGGCTCCTGCTACTTCCATAGAAAGGGAGGAAGCTTGGAGATCAGGGACCCCAGCCTGCAGACGGGAGACCAGCACAGAGCTAGATGCTCCCTGGAGCTGTCCAACCCACAGCCCGACAGAGCCGGACATTGGGCTCAGGGATCCTTCCCACACTCTCCTGCTCAGCCTGACGTGGCAGGTGCTGGGGACTGGGGCTGGAGCCTCCCAGCCTACATCCTGCCTAGGACCTGGGTCTCTGCTCTCGGGTCTGTGACCACAGCTGGAGGGGAGGAGCACCACGTCCTGGGGTTCAGGGTGGAGGCCGACACAGGACTGCTGAATCCCACTGTCTGGGGGACCTGGACCCAGAGGGGACTGAGCCAGTGGAGGCAGAGGACAAGCCAGTTTCTGCCTGCTGGGCAGCTCCCGCCAGCCTGAGGAGGAGGACGAAGGAGGGACACACCCATAGCTGGAGAAACACCATCTGGAAGGCTTCACTGGGAAGGTGCAACAAGACGCCCTCCACTGCCCAGACCAAGCCTGAGCACCTGGAAGACCTTCCAGAAGGTTCCATCTGTCTGCGGCCATCCCGGGGAATGCCCATGGAGCGCCCAGTTATTTGCCTGTGGCCCTCTTCTGACCAAAGGCCCAGTGCTGTGTGGGCCACAGACAAACACCCCCAAAGCAATGTCACGAAATTAGAAATTGCCACATAAAAAACTAAAAATGCACAACATTTGGCCACACAGTCCTGAGTCCGTAAATAGGGGAAACTGATGTCTCACAGACAGAACATAGTTTATCCTGATGTTTGGTCATGAACAATGTGACAGGTCTGGGGACTAAATTGCAGTCCCCGAGACACGCAGAGCGGGGAACCTGCTCTCCTTTGTTTAAAAGTTTTGCTCAGGGAGCTCACAGGTGGTTGCCACTAGCCTGGGAGGAAGGCGTCTGGGAGGGGAGGGCGGCAGAGATGCCCATCCACCAGACTGCACTGGACATGCGGACGCCCATTGGGATATCCAGGGTTTCTGGTTTATTCTAGAAACCACACGGGAGACTACTCGGGGGGCTGCTAAGGTGGAGGGGGCTTCTGTGGCCTGGGGGACTGAGAGGCTCTGGCCAGGTCTCAGGGTTTTCTTACCCAGCTATGGCCCTCAGGGACAGCTCACTCCTGGGACGTGCTCCCATCCCTGGTAGACTGTGCAGCCCAGGAACTCGCACAGGGCATTGCAGAGGCTGGGTGGGGACACTGGAGCCAGAGCCGTGGGGACAGGAGGAGTGTCCACACGGCAACCTGGACACAGACTCTCAGAGACGTCAGGAGCCAACTGCAGGGATAAGTGTGGGCAGGTGAGGGACAGCACCAGCACCTCCACTCTCGTGCGGGGTCACAGGGCTCCCAGGCAGTCTCCCTGTGGCCGCCCCCTCCATCTGCTCCCACTCAGGCCAAATGAGGCTTCACAGCTGCCCTCTGGTCACACCTGCCCCCACCAACCCCCATGGCCACCACCTCTTGACAGGCCAAGCACCTTCCCATGTGCCAGGGCCCTTCACCATGGCCAGGCTGCCTCCCCTGCCTCCAGCCTCTCCCTGCCTTCCATCACCCAAACACACTGGCCTGAGGGTTCCAAGGAAAGGCCCTAAGCTGTGTACCTGAGTCCCTCCATCAGGGGCTTAGGGTGAGCCAGAGATTTCCTCTCGCTCCAGCATGGACTTATGTGGCCAAATCTCCTCCCTGGGTCTGCCCCAAACACCCTGAGGGGGGCTGCTCAGGTACCAGCGGGCCAGGGAGGGTTCACAGCTTGCCCAGGCAGGCAACTGGGCACCCTAGGGTTGATTTCTGTCACCACCACCTAGAGCCTTTGCTTGGACCACTTGGAGGCGGGCCCCTCACCAGCGGACATGCAGACATGGGCCTCTGCAAGATGGGGCCTCGTGTCCACAGGGAGCCTTTAGCAAGGCCTGAGAGGAGAGAAGTGGATGTGGGGCGAGTTTGCAGAGGTGAGTAATCAGCAACAGAGGGCCAGGAAACTCCTGAGTGGGGCTGGAAGGACAAGCAGACACAAGTGAAGGGTGGTGGTCAGAGACAACCCACCAGATGCTCTCTGGCCCTGCTGCCAGCCCCCCCGGGTGGCCACTCAGGGTCCTCAGACCTGCCCTCTGAGCCCCCGGGCCTGAGGGCTCCTGGCTCCTGTCCCGTAAAGCAAGGGCAGGTCACCACTAGCAACAGGGCAGCCCAGATCCAAACCCCAGGGGAGAGGAGGACGTGTGGGTCGCAGCCCTGCAGTGCAGGTGGCCTCAGCATCTCCAACACTCCCCGGACACCCTCCTAGACTGTGCCAGGGCACAGTGGGGCACACAGCCACTGGCCAACCTGCAGCCGGACAAAGGGCAGCTGCAGGGAGAACATCAGGGGCATGGCACCCTCCTAGTGTCCCCTTCTGCCTGGCTGGAGAATATGTTCCTGGTGGGGCTCAGCCTTCCTCTTCCTATTCCTGTCAGGGAGGTGCAGGCAGGGGGGCAGCAGTCCTGGAAAGCTGTTCTGTATGGACAGGGGCCGACCCTGATGTCACGACAGTGACCCCACCGCCCCCTCCCGCCCACAGCTCTGCCTTTGTTTTCAGTTCTTCAGAGAGGGCAGAGGAAATGCCCAGGCCCAGCTCCCTCCCCAACCACCTCCTCCCTTCTGGAAGCCCTGGGAGAAATCCAGCCCTGGCAGCCCACAGTTCCCCTTGAAGCTTCCCCAGGCCTCCCCAGGAAGCTTCTAAAAACAAGACTGTGGCTGGGTCCTTGGCTCTGTCCTGGGGCCACTGGGAAGGAGGCCTTGGAGCTGACCATATGGAGGGAGGGCAACTGCAGCCCAGCCTCTGCCCAGGCCCCGCAGGTGATGAAGGAACACTTGTCATCCCCTGATCGGCATGGGGTAGGAGTGTGTGGGTGTGCATGTGTGTGCACGAGGGCACACGCGGGAGTGTAGACGCATGTATACACACACGCCTCACAAACACAGATGCAGCGCCTGGCCGTGCTGGGGACCCAGGGCCACATAGGAGAGACTGGACCCCCAGCTGGCCACCCCCAGGTCCCTGCTGCTTCCCTCAGGCAGGATACCAAGCCACCTAGGTGGTGGTCTCTGGGCCTCAGTGTTCCACCCTGGCCTTGAGTAGTGGGCACAGACCGTCCACCCCTTCCAAGAGGGCACTGGCTCCCTGGGTGTCCTCTTTGCCCAAGCAGCTCCCACCAGCCTGAGCCCCTCCAAGGGCAGCATCGCGTCCTGCAGGGACCCTGGGGTGGAGGCCGTAGCCCCAAGTCCAGCACATGAGCCTTGGACCCTGGGTGGTCAGAGCTTGGTCCCCACACCCCCAAGCATCAGTCTTATGGCTGCTTGGTGGCCCTAGCACCCTTGAGGCCTGTGGTGCATGGGGCCAAGCACGTGGTCAGTGGTAGTGCAGATAGACCACTGTGGCCACCTCTGCTCAGATCTGGTTGGCTCAAGAGCAGCTCTGTCACCAGGAGCCCTGGAGGGGACTGGCGCAACCCCGCGTGGCAGTTTCCACGGTCAGAGCACTGGGCAGGGTCTTCAGCCCACCAGCCCTCCTGTTCCTCAGCCTGACACTATTGACAGAGTTGTACCCAGGCGACCTTCAGGCCCGAGGCCACACACTCAATAGGAAAGAAGGTGCATTCATTCTCCAGGGCTGCCATAGTGCCACCGCCTGGGCCTCAAACAACAGAGGTCCCTGGTCTCACGATTCTGAGGCCAGAGTCTGAACTGGCACGGGGCAGGGCCACCCTCCCTCTCCAGATGCTCAGGCGCATCTTTCCCGCCTCTCTGCACTCCTGGAGGCACCTGCTAGTCCTTAGCTTGTGGCTGCCGGCTCCCATCTGCCTTCATCTCCACAGGGCTTTCTTGTGTGTGTCCTCCCGGCATTGGATTTAGGGCCCACCCAGGTACCCTGGGCTTGTCCAGACGTCTTTAACTTAATTACATCTGTGAAGACAGCTTTCCCCAGTAAGGGCACATCACAGGCTCCAGCCAGACTTACCTCTTGGTGGGGGAAGAGGAGGCCCCCCATCTGCTGCGGGTGGACTGGGCATAGTAAGTAAGGGGGGTGACAGCCATCGGGTACAGATGCCAGCCCCGCCCTCTGCGGCCCACCCCCCAGAGGGTCTGTCTTGCTGGCATGGTTTCACGTTGGGCTGGGCTGAAGGCCAGATCTCCTGCCAGCAGGTGGGAAACGTCCACTCAGGCTCTGAGAGGCTTGAGCACAATAGCCCCCAGTAGGGTGAGGGGGAGCCCTGGGCAGGGGCAGCTGTGGCACCCTCAGATCTGGGTACTGGGCTGACCCAAAGCTTCTGTTAGCAAGACCGCAGGTGCACGCCTGATCACTCTGCCATGTAACGACGTCGTTCCACTGGACAAAGGAGGCTGCAGCCCAGAGAGATGGAGGACTCACCCAAGGCCACACAGCGGCAGTGCTGGGAGTCAGACTTAAGCTTCTGCCTGGATCTTGCCCTCTACAAGGATCTGCTGTGAAGAAACAACCAAAGTGGTGTGTGTGGCAATCAAGGCCACCCCTACAGGCGCCAGGAGCCTCAGCTGCTGCACTCACAGCACCTTCCTGGGAAGGTCGGGCCGGCCTGGGGCAGCTGACTTCTTGTCCCATCGGTGAAGGCACCAGGCCCAGCCACACCCGTCAATCGACATTGAGGAACCAGGCTGGCTAGGGCACTCCCCAAAGATGGACTGAGGCCTTTCCTGGGCACCTGTCAACTCAGTCCTCCACCCCACCCCCCTCAGGTGCTGCCCCCAAGAGCACCCTGAGAACCCCCAAAGCACATCTCTGCCTCCCAGGGACCTCAGGACAAGCAAAAGCCATCACAGTATTATTTAAACAAGCAAAAGTCATGGAATAAGTTAAAACCCATCACATAGAGAAGGCTGAGTAATGATGAAAATCCACTTAGGAGGCCTTCCCCAGGCCTTAGGGAGGGCAGGTCTGTGAGCTGTCCAGGTGTGCGTGGGACCCATCCAGGTGTCCATGTGGCCCGTCCAGGTGTGCGTGGGGCCCGTCCAGATGTGCATGGGGCCCGACCAGGTGTGCGTAGGGCCCATCCAGGTGTCCATGGGGCCCGTCCACGTGTCCATGGGGCATGTCCCGGTGTGCGTGGGGCCCATCCAGGTGTGCGTGGGGCCCATCCAGGTGTCCATGGGGCCCATCCAGGTGTGCATGGGGCCCGTCCAGGTGTGCGTGGAGCCTGTCAGGTGTGTGTTTTGAGTTTGTTCAGGTGCACATGGAGCCAGTCCAGGGCTGCACAGAATCTCGAGCTAAATGGAAGAGCAGGTTTCCCAGCCCTACATGTTAATTACAGCTGAATAAAAGTGCCTCGTCAGGCAACTGGCAGTAAATACGCCAAAATATGAGCCTTGCTTGTGCCAGGCTGTTTTTCTCTTCTCTCTCCCCAGATGTTCTGTTACCAAGACTAGCATTACTTTTAAAATGAACATAAATATAGACAAAATGAACTAGGACCGAAAGCTGAAGAGCCCCCACGATGGACCCTGTGTGTGGCTGGACCCCATGGGGGCAAGTCAGGCCCAGCATGGCCCAGTGCCCAGCAGGGGTGCAGTGATGGATGCTTGGGGAGCCTCTCCCTGCAGACTGCCTGAGCCTCCTCACCAGAGTAGGACCAGCTCTCCTGACATCACAACATGGGGCAAGAGGCAGACTCTACTGGGGGAAGCCCAGCCGGCAGCGGGCCAGGGCACTGCCCACTCAGTCCCCATGGGGCAGCTCCAAGGGAAGCCCCGTGTGACCTTGGACAGACAGGCCAATATGGCACTGTCCAAATACCCCTGGCTCACAGCATCCAGACCCTCCAGCCCAGGCCACATTGTCCTTCACTAGACCCCATGGGACTCAGCACTGCCCTTATCTCCCTAAGCCCTGTGCTGCCCAGAGCTGTGAGCTGTCTCCTGCAGGCACTATGAGCTGGTATGTGGACACTAACCCCTCTTGCAGATGCAGACAGTAAAGTTCCAAGGGGGCTGGTGACTTAACCAAGGGCCATAGGTCCAGGATCCAGCCCCGCTCTGGAGGTTCCAGTGCCTGCTCCTGGCTGAGAGCCTGCAGGGTGTGCGATGCGGGTCCCAGCACCCTGGAGCCCCCTGCCAGAGCACAGGCATCGGGCAGGACCCACAGGAGTGTGCAGCGCCGATCCTCAGCCCAGGGATGCACAGAGGCAGGGAGAGCCCCCAGGCCAGTGGAGGAGAGTGGCTTTGGGCTTCAGAGCATGTGCCCACATAGCCCTGGAAACGTCCCCACTGGAGACGTCATCGCCCCAGGCAAAAAGGATGGGGACCGGCAGCAAGTGTCAGGGTACCTGGCACGTGGGAGGTGCTGCAAGTCACTCCCAGACCCTCGTCCTTCCTCCGAAGACTCATATCCAACTATGCCTGGGAGAAGGCAGCCAGGCCTTGTCACCAGAGGCCTATTATAAAGAAGATATAGGAAATTTAGAAATTACAAAAAAGCACAAATTACAAAGAAAAAGATTTAAAGCTGCCAGAAATCACCACCAATAAAATTTGAAATATCTGTAATGTTTCTAATTAGAAAGGAGGTTGGGCATCTTTCCCACCCACCTGCTCCTGCGGTGACCTTGGTGTCCCCAGGGTGTCAGTCATCTTCTGACCGCAGAGGCCCCATTAGGCAGCACCGTGAGCCTCGGTCTTACCTGCCAGGAGCAGGTGTGATCCTCCCAGGCCTGGCCTCTGTGTTCTGTGCAGTGTGGTCCCCCCAGGCCTGGCCTCTGTGCTCTGTGCAGGGTGGTCCCCCCAGGCCTGGCCTCTGTGCTCTGTGCGGGGTGGTCCCCCCAGGCCTGGCCTCTGCTCTCTGTGTGGTGTTTTCTGAAATACAAACCTTTGCAGTTGTAGGTAGGTTTGTCTCCCTGGTTTCTTCCTTTACTTCTGTACTTCCCCGCAGTCCTTTGGGGGTTTTCCAGAAGTTCAAACTGCCATATTTCACAAGTGTCCGCTAAGACAATATGACACTCTGAGACGCAGACACAGAAGGAGAAGCAGACCTGCCTTCCAGAACTGAGACAGGGTGGCTGGGGCCAGACCCGGCGAGGCTCGCCTGGGCATGCTGGGGTTGGCCCAGCGAGAAATGGAGCCCTTCTGGGAGACTCGGCAGACCCCTCATTTTCTCCCTCTGACAACCCCCTGGGGGTCAGGCCGTAGGGCTGTAGGGCTCGGGGGGCCTTTCTCACACTCCGAGCCAGATCTGGGGTCCCTGGAGCAGTGCCCTCTCTGACAGAGGGTCTGGCCGGGCTTGGGCCCCCGAGCCTCATGACAGCAGCATTTGGAGTTTTCATCCCCACTCTTTGCCTTCCTCAGCTCTCCTGATTACAAACAGCATGTCCCTGGACAGGTGGGTGTTGGGGGTCACCAGCCAAAGGCAAGAGCTTTCCTCTCTGTTGATGACACCTGTGTCCTTTCATAGGGATGTGGTCTGGACGATATGGGATGACCAGACTGACCTGAACACAGACTCGGGGGCCCCCAGTTGCCTGGAGAACCAGCTCAGGGAAGGCACAGCGCACACAGGGAGAGGGCAGCCCCCATGTGCACCAGGGCTGGAGCTCTGTGCTGCCGCCAGGGCAGCAGTCCTCATGGACCTGGAGAGAGGAGAAGAGCCCAGAGAAGGGCTTGGGGCTGTGTCCCCACCAGAGCAGAGCCAGGAGGGCTCCAGACCAGGAGCCGGAGATCCCTGCCCTGGGCCCTGGGCCCCTGCCCTCTACTTTCCACACATGTCTTTCCTTCTCCAGTCTCAGTCTCCCGACCTGAGGGCTAGGGAGGAGCCTCAAGATCAAAGGAGAGAAGGAGCTTGAGGCTTAGGGGAAAGGCAGGGGGCCCCACCCTGCTGCCCTCAGGGACCTACCAGCTAGAACGTGGAGGGTTAGGTGCCTGCCTGCGCAGACAGGGCCCAGCCTGGCCAGGACTGAGGACGGCGACATCAGAAGAGACAGGCTGGGGCAGGAGGCAGCCTCTCTCCAGAGTCTGTCTGCGGGAGGTAAATGGCCTGGCTCCCTAAGAGGGAGAGGTGTCCCCACAGCTGGGAACGAGCCCCCCAGTGCCACCAGCACACCCCACCCCACTCTGTAGATGAACATCTGAGTCTGGTCCAGAGAGGGTGAGGCCCTTGACCCCTGACCACTGCCCAGAGCAGGACCGCTGCTTGACGCCCTGACGAATCCTAGGAAAGGTAGGAAACTGACTGCCCCAGAGACTCCAGAGGAGCCTGCCAGGCTGGCCCTGTGATTTTAGGACTCTGGCCCTTCCAAGCTATAGAAGAACAAATGTGCAGATCGTGGCCCTAGGGAAACGTTACAGGAGCCCTAGGGACTCACACAGCAGACAGCTGAGAACTTCACACTGAGGAGTGAGGGGGAGGGTCCCGTCTTAGAGCAGCATAGCCCAGCAGCAGGTAACTACCGCCCAGCAGGATGCAGTCTGGCTGGGCTCACACACACACAGACACCGAGGCACAGGCCTCAGCACAGTGCGGGGACACTGAGCCACGGGCCCTGGCACAGCTGTCTGGAGCCTAAAACTGATTCCCTGGCCCCCTCTCTTTCTGTCTCCTGGCCCCACCTCCCCCCAGGGACAGTCCTGGGTCCCAGCACTTAAGCCCAGTCCGGGTGAAGAGGTGAAATCATCCTTCAGACCGTCCAATGGCTGAAGCAGCGTCTCCAACTAGCACAAAGTACACCCAAGGGACGCCCTGCAGGAAGAGAAGGAAACCCACCTCTGGGAGAAGAAGGCCCTTAGCAGGTAAGGCCCTTCCCTTCCCCCATGCTCCTCCTGAGTCCAGGTCGGAGGGACCTCGCTTGCCCGGCAGGGCCCTGGCCCAGTCCTGCTCTGGAGCATCTGCCCAGAGGCTCTCACCTCCCAGGCTGGGCCAAGCCGTGTGCCCACTGGGCCCAGCTCCCTGTCTGGTCTTTTGTGCAGAGACCACCCCACGGAGAGGAGCCAGCTCCTATCCCCACACCTGGTGTCCCACAGTCCGAGACCCTCCCCATGCCCAGGGCCCGAGCAGGGCGGCCTCCTCCTGCCCAGGCTGAGCCCCAACTCTGGGCTCTTGGCCCTCCCCAGGAGCTCCCCTCTTCTCCCACGTCCTCCACCCAGGCTTAGGGACCCTGGACCCTGGACATTCTCCTCTCCTTGTGCCCAGGCACCTGGTCCTTGTTGACACATTATCGAATTCTTGAGGCATCCCTACTGGGCAGGCAGGGATGGAGGGTGCCTGTCACAGCCTTGGTCCACATTCCCAGCCCAGAGGACCCATTTCACTCTGGACCCAGGGGTGCCCTTCCTCATAGTCTGGTGCCCACCCAGACAGCCCCTCCAGGCCACAGCCCCCAGGCCCATCAGACTCAACAGTCCTTCTGTTCCAAGCCAGGTGGGACCCTGCCCTCCTCTGAAACCCCTCAGCCACAGCCTGGGTGCCCCTCAGTGTGACATGACCCTGGTCTCCCTTCCCAGGACCCAGCTGCCCTGCTCATCACCAAGGGGCCGCTGCCTCTGCTCAGCCCTTCCTCCCCATGCTGTTCCAGCCGCCACCATCCCCTCCTGCCCAGCTCCCGGGAAGGGTCCCCAGAGTCTGTCTTTCTGGGAAGAGGCAAGCCCTGCTGTGTGCTCAGAGGACTATGTCCGGTTCCTGGAGTCAGGGACACATGGTGTGTAAGAGAGCAGAGACCCGGCAGAGCTTCCTGAGCACCGGGCAGCAGGGCCGTGAAGATGCCTGGGCCACCTGGACAGCAGAGCTGCCCAGGCAGGAGGACACTGCAGGCCTCCAAGATCAAGCTATCCTGAGAGCTGTGCCCTGAGAGCTGTGTCACCTTTTGACTCTTCCACTGTGCCACCAGGTTCTTCCCCAGATGGCTCGGAGCCATCCTCGGGAACTTGGCTCCTCCCGGCACTCAGGAGCCACACTGCAAATGGAAAGGAGTTTTTTGTGTCCCCTTTTCATAGAAGATTAAAATTAAAGTTTGAAAGCCACTCTCAAAACACACAAAGAAACCTGAGCAAAGCGTCTAGGATGTGGAAAACAATTTAAGGTATCAAAGGCAAAAACAGCCAAGGGGAGACTTAACGAGACGTTATCGACACGTCTTTTCTATCAGATCCTGTTTTGTTTCCTGAGTTAGGAAACCAGAATAAAACTGGCTACAGATACTCTAGTCCCGTCTCAGCCCCAGGAGACTCTGCTGCCCTGAGGATGTCCACGAACTCCAGGGAGGGACAGCACACTCTCCTCAGAGGCCTTTAGAAGCCAGTTCCAAAAGTAAAAATGTGCAGACCTTTGTGCACTTCTGAAAATTTTACTTCTGAGAACTGATTCTAGGGAAATAATTGTGCAAAAATATATGTGCCAAGTACATTTGTTAGGTGGTTAAAAAACAGCTAACAAGCCCTCAAAACCTGGCTGGTTACAGGAAGAAATGACCCACCCACGCTGTGGACACTCGGCAATGTCCCTGAGAGGCCTGTGCACTGCCAGTGGGCAGCTGCAGCCGGGAGCAGAGCACCGCTCAGAAGTGACTTCCTGCAAGACCTCAGGGTGTGACAAGGTGGCCAAAGTTCCCAGCCATGGGGAACCCCCGCCACCACCACCAGCGGACAATCTGGCAACGTCTGGAGACAATCTGGTTGTCATTACTATGGGACAGTACCCACTACGTTAGTGGTCAATGACATGGCTTGAATGCTCTGCAGTGGGCAGAACAGTCCCCACCACAGAGAGTCATTAGAGTCACAACATCAATGGTACCAAGACAAGAGGCCCCAAAAAGCAGGCATCAAGAAGTGCCTATCTGCCCAGCCCTCGTAACGGAGCTTGAATCTGGGAGAATTATGAGACTGGCTTTCTCTGTGTCGTTTAAATTTCAATAATATTAGAGAAAGCAATTTAAGACTCATCTCCAAAAATAAGTTGGCCGAGCCTGTTTCCTTTAAAGTTCCTGCCTGGCACAAGGCATTTTGTTGTAAATGAAGCTCACACTCCCCGCCTGTGGGCTTTGTGTCTTGTGTTGTGAGATGAAAGGCCACCTGTGCTGAAGGTGTGTTCACCTTCCTCCCCCCCCCCATCTTAATGGTTTTATTGAGATGGCACCTACATACCAAAAAGTTCACCTACCTAAAGTGTATGAGTCAGTAAATGTTTAACATATGCACAGAGGTGTACGGCTGACACATGACCCAGTTCTAGAACAATTTTGTCATCCCCTTGACAGGACTTCCCATGGTCGCCCCCGCCCCCCCCAGCCCTGGGCCACTAAGCTGCTCTGTCTCTTCAGATTTTCTACACTGGACAGTCCACGCAGGGAACCACAGCCCAGGCCATCTTCTGTGGCTGACCACGTTCATGTGGAGTGACGTCTCCAGAGCCCACGTGTGCCGTGGCCCGCACCAGTGCACATTTCTTTCCCTTACCTAATAATACTTCATGGCATGGATGTGGCACATTATGTTTATTCACGTACCACTTTTCGGACCTTTGGGCTGCTTCTCTTTGGGGGTGTTACATATAATGCTGCCTTAATCATCTGTACACAGGTTTTGTGTGGATGTGTTTTCGTTTCTCTTGGCCACAGATAGGTTGAGTACCCCTAATCTGAAATACTCTGGAACAGACATGGTTCGGATCTGGGATGTTTTCAGATTTTGGAGTATTTACATTACTCTGATAGGCTGAGCATCTCAAGTCTGCACCTCCGAAACCCAAAATGTCCCAGGGAGCATTTCCTGTGAACATCAAGTCAGCACTCAGTCAGTTCCAGACGCTGGATTTTCAGATGTGGGACGCTGTGGTGTTCCCGCCAGACTGCCCCTTTCGACATCCCTGGCAGTGCGGGGCCACCTGTCTGCACATCAGATGCATCCACCTTCCCAAGCCTCGGGAGAGCCGTAGAGCAGCCGCAACTCTCGTGAGCACCTGCAATGGAAATTATCTCAGTGCAGACCGGCCAGGATGCAATGGAAATGGGAATGTCATCTCGTCAGCAGTAGCCACCACCAGATGCCCTGTGTGTGGTGCCCACTTATAGTGTCCTCCCTCCCAAAGCCACAGACTCTGCATAACGAGGCACCCACCAACCCCCAAATGCTCACCTGCAGGAAACCCAGTTTAGGAAGGTGCCTGAGGCCACCCTGCAAGGCAGCTACTCTCCTCCCCCTGGCCAAAGTGTCAGAGGGCACCACTGGTCTTGGCTGGGCAGGTGTTTCTGGGAATGGGAAGATGCCACTCACAGACCCCAGGGAGGAGTGTCTGGGGGATGTGCACACCTGGAGCTCCAGGGCAGAGCACAGCAGAAGAGAAAATCTTTACTGAAATAAAATTGGCTGTGAATCATTGAAAGGGCACACTGGGTCCCAGAGAACATGGTACAGTCAGCATTAATATACATCCTCTTGCATGGCCACTCAACTTTACAAACATGGGCAGAACCTTACGGAGAGCCAGTCTCTCTCTGCTCCCCCTCCCCTAAACCAGTCACTAATAAAGGGAAAACCCATCCAGCCTCACACTTTATGATGACAATGTTCTTAGGTAGAAGACAGACAAATTCAAGTGTAAGGCAATACACACTTTTGTAATCTTCAAGAATTTAACATGGTTTTCATAAGCTCTTATTGGAGAAATCTACTACCAGATAAATTTCAGCCAAAGCAAGATATAAGTGGAAATTCATAACAACAAAAGGAAGAGCAGTGAATATTCAGTCTACTTGATTATAGAAGGAAAATTAAAGCAAATGTGGAGACTACTGTAGCACATAAGGATGTCAAATGTTCTAAGAACTTAGAAGTAATGTTAACTGGTAAAAGTTGGTAGAAAAAGGGGGAAAAAGTCAAAGGATGGCTGGGTACATTGATTTCTTCATCTTAAACAGCTGAGAATATTATTTAAAGATCCTGAATTAAGTAAAAAAAAAAAAAAGAGAGAGAGAGAGAAAAGGATATTTAACAGTGCAAAAGTAAACATCAAGAATTACAATATATGGGGAAAGGGGCAAGGGAGAGGGGGAGGGGGAGGATGAGTGGAGAGAGGGTAAAAGGTGGGATCACACTTACGGTGCATCTTAGAAAGGTACAGGTGAAACTTACTAAATGCAGAATACAAATGTTTTCATACAATAAAAAAAATTAAAAAATAAAAATAAAGAATTACAGTATCAATTACAATCACATAGAAGAGAAGAAAGGGGGTAGGAAGAAAAGGAGAAGTATTCAATTTTTGTTATTGAACTAATCAATAATGTTGCAAGAAATTAGAGATTCAAATAATCCATAAAGTAATGATATAAAGGTATCCTTAGAATGAAATGCAAATTCCTACCTGTCAGGAGAAACACGCACACTTGTACTCACACGCGCTCACACAAAGCAAGAAAGCCCAGGGCGAAGGGTCTTGAAAGGTAAAGAAAATGAGGCCCGAGACTGTCATGGCAAAATGAAGAGCAGACTTGTTGTCATGTCTTATGTAAAGACGCACTAAACTTGCACATTAGAAAAATGAGACTTCAAGATTTAACTATAAAACAACACCTGTCAGCCCTATATTTGGATTTAGCCAGGCTGAAAATAAAATAAATAAAAGGATGGACAACATCAGCAAACTCAAACAAAAACAAAGCCTGCAGAGGTTAAGGCTGATGTCTGGCCAGATCACAGTGCGATTCGTGGGAGGTCATGAGGGTGGAGACAGCCACACCCTCAGGCACAAGGACAAGGCCGCCAGAGGCACAGAGAAATCACTCACCCCTCCTGGCCAATCTCAGATCCAGCCGTCAAAAAAATCACAAGCACGTAAAAGAAGTAAATAAGATCATAAGAAACATCTGACTGATAACTCCGCAGATAACTTACTCTGAAAACTAAAAGTATACCTTCTCTGAAAGTCCTGGAGTAGTCACAAAAGTTAAAAACGTGTTGAGGCCCTTAGGAAACCACAACAAATTCCCGCAACTAGAAGTCGTACCTAAAATTCGTCTCACAGTGAGACATCAAGTCTTAAATGCTAATGCTCATCATAAAGAATAAACGAAGATAAATGTGAAGTGCACCCAACTCAGTTTTTAAAAGAACAAAAATGCTAAAAGAGCATAAGAAAACAAGTTTCTTAGTGTCCCAAGTAGAATTACTGCATTGAAGAACTGATAGAAAGAACAAGAAACAGCAAAACTGATAAATGTTAGAACTTCAAAAAAGAGAAAGATGGGAAAACATATAAAAACATGAAAATATGAGGTAAAGAGGGGGACCCACAACGCCCACCAGAGGCTCCAATAGCCAAAAAGGCTGGACAACTGCTGAGAAGACACTTGTGCCTTGGTGTCTCCTTCACTTTACACTTGGGACTAAATGTGGAACCCCCATTTCCTATGCCTAGGTCAGTTTCTTGTGAATTTCCTAGGCCTGAATTCCATGGATGAACTGTGTCCATTCATTGATGCACTCACTCACCTTCCCCCCGGCGGAAGGGACTGCATTCATTCGTTTCCTGGCCAAGGAACCCATACACCTATATATACCC
>CAUYRH010057666.1:0-13070 GCA_963574655.1 Perodicticus potto
CAGTGAGCAGATGCTCCAGGGGTTTGAGCCTGCCTCAGTCACAGAGAGATCTTATGTCTCCTCGGTCAGGCCTCTGCACTCTGCCACCATTCAGCATGGGAACCTGAGGCCTGACAACCTCGGGTGGTTAATGGAAGCTGGAGCGGTTCACTCAGTTCCAGCCACATCCCTGATTGTTGTTGCTAACACTTATATTTGTACGGAATTTGTGATTCTGTCCTGGCTGTATTCCCGTGCATATCAGGTGCTTTTTGGGTTCACAGAAACTGTGACTCAGAAACACAAAAACGCACTCTGTCTGTGTCTCTGCCCAGAGCTGGTGTTCATGTTTTCCCTGCAGTCTCTGTTGGGGTGCGTGTGGTTAGAGCTGACACTCAGCTTGGAGTTCCAGACTTGGCCTGGCTGCCTTTGTCTCAGCTATGATCCCCTGAGGACCAGGTGTTTCTTAGGCTCACTAAAGTAGTCCTCTGTCTCAGTCCCACCCTGAGAGTATGCTGTCTCTGCATACACGTCTTCAGTTCTCCATTCCAGTGCACTCTGCCCAGGTTGGTACTGCCTCAGGCATACCTTTGCTCATGGGGTATGCATTACTGTCCCAGATCTATTCCACCAGTGATTGTCACAGGCTAAGATGCCCAGCTTTTTCTGCTTGCCAGAGAGATAGGGAATATACTTCCAAAATATCCCCAGTGGTGTGAGCCCTATTGTTCTCTCTGCTGCTCTGTGCCAGGGGGCATTGCCTGTCCCTTTCCCTTCAGTCCACTGTTTTCTCCTTACCCCTGTGCCACAGAATCAGCACAGACCTGCAACAGCCCATGCTCTGTCCACACCTCTTGAGAAAATGCCCAAGAATCTGGACTCCATGGAGGACAGGCTTCCAGACCTTTTGGTGAGAGTAGAGGGGAGTGCTGGGCGTTCAGATTTACAGGTAGAGAATATATACAGTTTTGTACAGTTTCATGCCTGGCAGGAGAGGGCCATGCCGCCCTAGTAGGGAAAGGAGGTCCGTTTTTTAGAGGCTCTTTCCTGTGGGATAAAATGGGAGAATGTTTGAACTCTGCTCACTTGTTAGTAGACAGTATACTGTGAGCCGTTCTCATGGGGGAAGGGACTTCCGTTCACTTGGCAATGGATTTTGTACCTTTTGTTTGTATCGTTGGGAACACAGCTCACCTCAGCAGGGTTGATGTGTGTTCTTCAACCTTCTCTCTCGGCTCAGGTCCAAACCATCAGCTTACTTGCTAAACTTCTGTCCTTTAACTCTCCTGGACGGGAGCCTCTGTGGAAAGCTGGCTCTAGTTGGCCATCTTACCTCCAAATCTGCCCCTAGCATGTTTAGATTATTACCTAAGAAAAACCATGGATGAGGGAAATCTTACTATGACTATGGATAATTAATCATCTGAGTATAGCTATATTTCAGAACGTTTTAAATAGAAAATTATATTTAATGGATTTTGTCTATGTCATTATAAATGAGAATGGGCTTGATCAGTTCTACTTATAACACCATAAAAAGATAGTATATGCTGTGTCAGATAGTGTATCCTGTTTAGTCTTCCATGAAAAGGTTTCTAAGTAGAACCTTAAAGAAATAGTGTAATTTAATAAACTATCTTCTCTTAATAAATCCCCTAGTAGAGAGCATATAGAATTTAAATAGGTGTATTTAAAATTAAACTGTCTCTTCTGTAATATTCATTTCTGTCAGAGAGCAGTTGAAAATCAGCACATAACCAACAGGTATATTAAAAGGTTCTCAGTGTCACTAATCATCTGGCAAATGTGAAACAAATCACCATGAAATATTATTTCACACTTATTATTAATAAAAAGAGACACCGTGTATTGGCAAGGATATGTAGAAAATGGAATCTTCATACACTTTTGTTGGGAATATAAATTGGTATACTCACTATTGAAAATCGTATGGAGGTTCTTCACTAAATTAAAAATAGAACCACAATATGATCCAAGAATCTCACTTCTAGATGTATAGCGAAAGGAATTGAAATCAGGATCTTGATGAGATATCTGAACTCCCATATTAATTGTAGTCATTATGCACAATAGCTAAGACATGAAAGCAACATAAATGTCCATCAGTAGAAGAATGGATAAGAAAATGTGGTATATAAATACAGTGGAATGTTTTTCAGCTTAAGAAAAAGGAAATCCTGCCATTTGCTATAACATGCTTGAACCTGAAAGGCATTATGCTAAATGAAATAAGTCAAACACAGAAAGATAAATACTACATAATTACATTTAATTTTTGAGACAGTCTCTCACTCTGTCTCAGGCTAAGAGTGCTGTAGCGTCTGGCTGACTCACAGCAACTTCAAACTCCTGGGTTCAAGTCATCATCCTGCTTCAGCCTCTGAAAGTACATGGGACTACTGGCCCCTGCCACAAAGCCTGACTAATTTTTCTGTTTTTAGTAGGGATGATATCTCAGTGTTGCTCAGGCTGGTCTTGAACTCCTAAGCTCCAGGGATTTTCACTCCACAGCCTCCCAGAGTGATAGAATTATAGGCATGAGCCACTGCCTCCAGCCTGTGATTCTGTTTATATGAGAAATCTAAAGTATTCCAAACTCATAAAGCCAAAAGTAGAATGGTTATTCCTGGGGGATGGGAAAAGGGGAAATGAGGAGGTATTGGTCAAAGGGTACAAAGTTTCAGTTAGGCAAGATGAATGAATCCTAAAGATCTATTGTACAGCAAAGTGCCTATTGTTAATAATATTGTATTGTATACTAAAAATTTACTATGAGAATAGATTTATGTTAAGTGTTTTTAATCACAAAATAATAACAAAGGTGGTAGGAAATTTTTAGAGGCAGTTGATGTGTTTATGACATTGATTGTGGTGATGGTTTCATGGATATATTCTTCAAACTTATGAAGTTGAATACATTATGGATAACATTTTGTATGTCAAAAGTGTGGAGATGTACATCTAAATTTAAAATAATTTTTACTTAAAAATTGTAGTACTTAGAAGTTTTCAAAGTATTTTCATGTTACCTCAATTGATCAGTGGAATAACTTTTTGGTTGGTAAGGTAAATAATATCATCATTCCTGTTCTACAAATGAAAACATGGAGTCTCAGAAAGAGTAAATGACATATTCAATGTCATAGACATTAATTTATTTGTTGAATAAGTATTGTAATTCAGATTTTCTCACTATAAATTATGTTATTTCTGCTCTAACACATTGCCTATCAGAGAGAAAAAATTCTTTATTCATCTATTTAATAAGCATATAAAATAATGCCTCTTTTATTTCACTTTCGTAAAAGCAACTAAGATGTCAACCCTTGGAAAAGTACCCTTAGAGGCAATCTGGTAAAGCCATCTTGTTTTGTAAATGGGGAAACTTGTAGTTATTAAGTGACTTGCCTGCGGTTTTCAGCTAGTAATTGCCGGAGTCAGGACTAGTATCTACATCTATCTTCTAGACTAGTCCATTGTTGCATAAGAAAATGTTATTTAGGGCGGCGCCTGTGGCTCAGTGAGTAGGGCACTGGCCCCATATACCGAGAGTGGCGGATTCAAACACGGCCCCAGCCAAACTGCAACAAAAAAATATCCAGGCATTGTGGCAGGTGCCTATAGTCCCAGCTACTCGGGAGGCTGAGGCAAGAGAATCGCCTAAGCCCAGGAATTGGAGGTTGCTGTGATCTGTGTGATGCCACAGCACTCTACTGAGGGCGATAAAGTGAGACTCTGTCTCTACCAAAAAAAAAGAAAAAATGTTATTTAATGTTAATATCAAATGTAAATACCCTCGTAGTTACAATGATGGTTATGTATTTATTTTGTAAAATATAATATGATAGATATCGTTATGATCTCTTTGAACATAAGAGGAAAAACTGTGTGTTTTCTAATCTTAATAAAGATTTTATGTATTTAAACCTATTCTAGTTATCTAAAAGGCCATTTTGGGAAAATTTGTTGTCTTGGTTTCAAATTCAAGCCCTTAATATTGTATGCAACTGTTAAAGAGAGTTGGGAGAGTACCTACCAGGGTACAGTGTCACTATATACAAAAGCCACTTGAAAATAATTCAGAAGTGTATTAGTTCTTCATACAGTTGGATATATTTAATTAAATCAAAAGGTAATAGAGATAATGTTTTCTTAATGTTAATATGAATCAGTGATTTCTCAAGTTAACAGCTTTGTACATGTCAAAGTAACAGGTACACTAAACATTTTGGAAATATTTTTGAAATGTCATTTGCATATATGAGCAAATATTTTGTTTTTGTAATCGGTAAACTTCAAGTGGAAGTTCACTAAGACAGTATTTAGGAGAGACTTTGATAAGCTTTATCAAATCTTTTGGATAATGGCTTAGGGGTTTAAGTCAGCCATTGTTTTATTTTAACATACTTTTTTTAAAAAGTATCATTTTACTTGTAGTCCCAGCTACTCGGGAGGCTGAGGCAAGAGAATCGCCTAAGCCCGGCAGTTGGAGGTTGCTGTGAGCTGTGTGACGCCACAGTACTCTACCAAGGGAGGCAAAGTGAGACTTTGTCTCAAAAAGAAAAAAAAAATGTATCATTTTAGTTTCCATTTTGTGAAATATTAAATCAATAAAGATTTTGCTTTCTTAATTATATTATCACAGAAAAGTGACTAAGATTCTTGAATAATCTTTAAAACATTTTCTATGCATGAATTTGCTTGTATACCTTTAAAAACACACAAGTACAAATGGCATTATACCATGTATGCTCTTCTGTAGCCTACTTTTTTTCATCTGTATGTATCTTTGGCAACGTTCCATATTGGCGCATACTTTAGCTTTTAATTAATTTATTTTGGGACCACACCTATGGAGCATATTGCAAGTTAGATCTATCAGGTGTAGAGCATAAATGTCTTAATGTTATAATTGAGTAAATGAGGTGAAAGCTATGTTGATTAGTAGAATGTAAGCACTCCAATTTGTACAAATAATCAACACATTGAATCCCATAATGGCATAAATGTATGTATGATCTATGTACAAATGACTTAAAAAAAAAAAGAATTATAAAAAATTTCTTTTCTTATTTTTTTTCTTTTTTTTTTTTTTTGAGACAGAATCCCACTCTGTTGCCCTGGCTAGAGTGCAGTGGTGGTTATAGCTCATTGCAACCTCCAACTCCTACTAAACTTAGGTGATTTTCTTGCCTCAGCTTCCTGAATAGCTGGACTACAGGCATGTGCCACTGTACCTGGCTAATTTTTCTGTTTGTTTTTTTTTTTGAGACAGAGTCTCAAGTTTCACCCTGGGTAGAGTGCTGTGGTGTTATAGCTCACAGCAACCTCAAACTCTTGGGCTTAAGCGATTCTTTTGCCTCAGCCTTCCAAGTAGTTAGGACTACAGGCGCCTGCCACAACATCAGCTATTTTTTTGTTGTTGTTGGAGTTGTCATTGTTGTTTAGCAGGCTCAGGCCAAGTTCAAACCCGCCAGCCCAAATGCATGTGGCCGACACCCCACTGAGCTACGGGCACCCAGACTGTATTCTACCTTTTGAAAAACAAGCATAGTGTTTACTTGCCTGTTCTGTTAATTCATATATATCAACACCAACATCTTTTGTATCATTTGATTAATTTTGTATAACAAAGACATCCTTTTAAGGATTTATACATGTTTATATTTATAAAGTTATATATAGCATAGTTTCTCTTTTCAATTTGAGAATGGTTTTATATTTAATTAAAGATTTTATGTCTAATTAGATATAAAATTATAGTTTCTAAAATTATAGTTTAAACTTTGACTATTATGAGAAATAGCCCATGGGTAGTGATATTTCTTATAGAAAAAGAATATTCCATCTAGAAAAGTGGAAATTAACTTGAATTTATTCTTTCTAGGGCAAATTTCTGGTTGTAGGACATCCATTTTATTTTGATAAGCATTTATCATTTGCTGACTTTTAGAAGTATACTGTAAAGGCATACTAAGAAAAACAATATGTTAAGATTATGTCCTTTAATCTAGCAGCAACTAAAAAGGCAGATAGCATTATCATTTTCAAGATGAAAAAATTGAGGCTTAGGGTGGTTAACTTACCCAAGTTTACACACCATAGGGGAAGCTGGCCTTCAAATTAGGTTTGAACAACTTGAAAGCATGTACTCTTAATTACAATATTTTATTGCCCCTGACATGGAGATTAGAAAGATATAAGCATAAGAAACAAGGCAGAGGGCCTGGAATTCCCAGGATTGAATGACATTTAGGTTCCTTTGTGTAAGTAAATCGGGATTTTTAAATATAGAATGCTTTTACAGTTAATTGTATTGTGTGATATTAACAGTTAAGCATTTTTTTCCTTTTACAAATATTTATTGATTCATGTATGAGAAAATTAATCATGCATAAACCTCTCCCCAAAGAAATTATACATGAGGACTATATGCCATGCACATAAATAACTAAACATTATCACATAGAAAGTGATAAAAACAGAAAAAGTTGTAGACAAAATATAGTCAGCATAGCTCATCCCTTGTGAAGTTTAAATTCTTCAAATTTATAGACAGCTTTAAGGTTTCTTAAAGCTTTTCTTATGCATGTTAATTTTGACTGCAAATCAAGTTTAAACAAGATGTCTCTTGGTCTGAATATGTTTCTTTGGTGTGAATGATGCCTCTGGCATTCAAAACAAGATGTTGGTTTGGTGCTATCGATTTTATGCTTCTAGGCATGTTATTTTTGCAAGCAAAAACTTGATCACACATGTTCATGTTATGTAACCTGCTTTGAGTCTGTAAGCATCATGTGCTTTCTTCTCAATATTTTTCACAGTTGTGCCTGAAATAATGTTTACAAATGATGGGAACTGAAACCACCTTGGGTGAATTATTTTGGGTAGTAAGACACCAAAGAACATCCAGTAGTTGTGCTGTGTATCATAACAGTTCTTGTGATTGCTGTACTCTTCAATGGGCACATTTCATTTCTGAGCGCTCTGTAGTTAAAGGATTATTTATCTCAAGAAACTGAGATTTAGAGAGTTCATAATTAGACATGAATAAATCACCAATAAGTGTTAGACCTAGTACCTGAACCCAGTAGTTTTCAAATTATGTTCCAAAGAATCCAAGAGATCTACACAGAGATGCTTAAGGGACATTACCATATGGCTAAGCAAGTACAGAGAGGCTAGGCAAGGAGCACATCAAGCTCCACATCATATTTCAGAGTCTCTATTCTTTTATGTTTTTATGTTAATATGTTAGACTTCAACATAAAATTTAAAGATAGGGTATATCTACTTATAAATAGTCTGTAAAACACTATACCATGTTGCCTTTCTGTCACAGTAACTAAAACTGTGAGGGATCTAAAAAGGAAGTATAATAAGATATGTATGAGATTTACCCAAAGGAACTGATAGTATAGTTGGGGAGAGAAAAGTAACTTTCTTAAAAATGAAAGAATAAAGGGTTGTTGTGATGGCTACTGAGTATGTTTGCTGTAATAGAAAGGGGAGGGTGGAGCATTCAGGTACAATTTTGATGGGAAAAAATAAGACTGGCCTATAAAAAGTGGATAGTATTTAATTGGATAAAGGGAAGAAAGAAATTTGAGGGATTAAACAGTTCAGGTGAAGGAACAGAGGTAAGAATTTGTGTCAGTCTTAGGGGATGATGAAATTGGCCAGATGAAGAATTGGGGTGGGATAAGTAAGAAAGCCACAAAAAGCAAATGGAAGAGGCATTTGGCTTTAAAATAGTATTTATTATAAGTTCTTGAATAGGGATGTTGTACAATGAATGTGGACTTTTGGAAAATTAGCCTGGCAGTTAAATCCAGGATAAAGACATAGTAGGGTGATGATTGTGGAGTACATCAAACATTTCAGGAAAATAAATAGTATAACTCAATGACTGATGATGGACTGTAGCTTTTAAAAGGTTAGGCAGTGAAAATTTTTAATCCTAGTAATGAAGCTTATTTATTTATTAATTGATTCAAAACTTTGTGTGGTACCTTTTATGTGCAAATTATTATGCTGGTCACTAAGAATGCATGGATAAATAAAAAGTTAAGGATCCTATAAATATAAATCTGTGCAGGCACCATGGGAAGAATGTTCATTTTTTTCTTTGAAAAGTTAGGGATGGGGACTTGATATTAGGAGGGCTTGAACAAATATTGAAAAAAGAAAGTAGCTGTTTCAGCCTATTTTTATTTGTTGGTATGATAAAAACCAACCTACCCACTCTACCTAACCATTTCTACTGTGTGACATGTGCTTAATACGTTTTCCTCCTATTTTCATATGTTTTTTATTGATTGGCTTTATGTAAATGTTATCCTTTGACATTAAAAAATTATATTTGTGGTGAAAAAGAAAGTAGCTGTTTCCATTGCTGGGAGAGCAAAAGGGCAGAAAGCTCTTTAGGAGGGAGAGCAGATGAAAAGAACACACGCATAACAGTTTGAGGAGACTCACACAGTTAAAATTAAATAAGTCGATAATGGTAGAAGTAAGGGCGGGTACTGGAAAAGGTGAAAGACAGTAAAAGTAGTTAGGAATCAGATCACAGAAATTAAGAGAGTTTGTACATTATCTTATAGATTCTGGGATCTATTTAATGATTTTAAGTAAGAGACTGACAACAGATTTTCATTTTAGAGAAATCATTTTGTGTATCATTGTGGAGGATAGGTTGGGGAGAAGAGAATCGAAACGAAGATACTTTTTAGGACACTATTCTAATGATCTACTCTGGAAGGCTGAGGCAGGTAGATGCTCGAGTTCAGGAGTTTGAGACCAAGTGCGTGACCCTGTCTCTACTAAAAATAGAAAAACTAGCTGGGCATAGTGGCACATATGTAGTCCCAGCTACTCAGGAGGCTGAAGCAAGAAGATTGCTGAAGCCCAAGAGTTTGAGGTTGCTGTGAGCTTATTATGCCATGGAATTCTACCCAGGGTGACAGAGACTCTGTCTCAAAAATAAAGTAAAATAAAAGGATCCATCTGGGAGAGGTAATGTAGGCCTGAAGTGAGGTTGTAGCAATGGGGACAGAGAAGTACCAGGCACAGTGTAGGTACTCAATTAAGTGTTAATTTTGTTGCCTGAGTTTCTGTGGAATTTCATTTAACTTTGATGCTACTGTAATAGAATTTGAAAATTGGTTCCCTGAAATGGGTCCAAGTAGGTGTTTTGATATTTGTGGTGAGGAATTTCTTTATATTTTTATTAAAGATAATTCCAAGTTGGTTCCTATTATTATAGGAACACTGTCTTATCCATAATTTTTTAAGATGAAAGGCTGCTAAAAATGGTACATTTTCATCTCCCTCTATTGGTATTTTCTAAATAGTGATTACATTACATTTCTTTTATGATTTAATTTTTCTTTGTTCTTTGATAGTCCTGAAAGCACTTATTTTCAACCTACTTGATATTGTGATTACTTTAGTTCTTTCTTCCTCATCACTACTTCTTTAAGTCATTGTTATATAATTCTTACTCCTGCATTTACATTCTTAGTGTTTTACTTTTCTACTTCTATTTTTTTTTTTTTAGAGACAGAGTCTAACTATGTCCCCCTTGGTAGAGTGCCCTGGCATCACAGCTCACAGCAACCTCAAACTCTTGGGCTTAAGCGATTCTTTTGCCTCAGCCTCCCAAGTAGCTGGGACTACAGGCGCCCGTCACAAAGCCCAGCTAATTTTTGTTGAAGTTGTCATTGCTGTTTAGCAGCCCCAGCAAGGTTGGAACCCGTAAGCCTGGGTGTATGTGACTGGCGCCCTACCCACTGAGCTATGGGTACCGCCTACTTCTCTACTTCTAATGTGTTTTAATGTCTCAGACTTTATTAGACACTTGACTATTTTTCCTTTTTTTCTTCATTTTTGTAGCTGTTTGTTAAAGGCAAGAACTACACTCTTAGGGCTGGGAGCAGTGGCTCATGCCTGTAATCCTAGCACTTTGGAAGGCCGAGGCAGGTGGATTGCTTGAGCTCACAGGTTCGAGACCAGTCCGAGCCAGAGTTAGTCTTCATCTCTAAAAATAGCTGGACGTAGTGGGGGGTGCCTGTAGTCCCAGGTACTTGGGAGGCTGAGGCAAGAGGATTGCTCAAGCCCAAGAGTTTGAGGTTGCTGTAAGCTATGATGCCATGGCATTTTACCAAGGAGGGCGATAAAGTGAGACTTTATATCCAAAAAAAAAAAAAAAAACTACATTCTTTGCTCCCCTTTTATCAGTAGTGAATAAAAGAATGCTGGGCACTTTCATCTGGCCTATTTTGAAATTCTAATTACCTCTATAGTGATATTTAGCTAATCTTTTATTGTCTCTGAATGATCCATATATCACTGAAAAGCAATGCTAGAATCATACTTACTTTGCAGGCAGTAAAATTGAAATGGAAGGTGATTAGTATGTCATAGTGGGCTTATAAAAGAGAGAATTGGAGCTTGAATTTGTGTCTTCTCAAGAAGATCACTTGAGTTCAGGAGTTTGAGACCAGCCTGGGCAACATGTGAGATCCCTTCTCTACGAAGTTTTTTTAAATTATCCAGCATGGTGACATGCAGCTATAGTTCTAGCTACTCAAGAAGTTAAGCCAAAAAGATCACTTAACCAGGAGTTTGAGGTTACAGTGAGCTGTGATTACAACACTGCATCCAGCCTAGATGATCGATTGAGATTGTCTTTATAAAAAAAAAAAAGTCACACAGCTAATAAGTGGTATAGCATACATTTGAACTCAGTGCTGCAACTTCAGACCCTATACTCTTAACCACAATACTATACTGTGCTGACGTTAGTATTTTATATTATTACTAAAAGAATAAGTAGAAGAAGTAAATTGAGACTCTCCTTTGATGTGCCTTCACACTTTTCTTCTTCCTCCTTCTTCTTTTTTCTTCCCTCCATCCTCTGCTTCCTCCTCCTCCTTCCCCTCTTCTCTCCTGGGTTTTTTTTTTTTGTTTGGTTGGTTTGGGTTTTTTTTTTGCTTTTAGCTTTCATATCTTTAGTCTCTTCTTTTACATTCCTATTTCTTTATCCTTTTCTACTCTCTTCTGAAAGAGTACCCCAGTCTGGTCTTCTAATTCACTAAGTTATCTTACTGTACCCCTCCTGCTGTTTATCCTTATTTCAATTGTTATTTTTTTATCTCTAATATTTCATTTTGACTCTTTAAAAAAAATTTTTGTTTGATTTTCGTATTGGTAATATCTTCCCTTATACAATCAATTTCAATAACTCTACTTCAAATGGCATATGATGCCAGTTGTCACCCCAGGGTTGTCTGTGCATATGCATACACATATTTACTTGTGTCTATAAGTTTCAGAAATTCATATTTCCTTTAACCTTTTATAGTTTCTGCAGAGTTGGTTTTGAGGGAGGGAGCCAGCAGCCATGCTGGTTCATCAAGTAGTTTTGTTCATATTATGGGAGTAATAATAGTATGTGCTTCATAGAGTTATTATGAAAATTAAATATTCCATGTGAAGTTCTTAGAACAGTGCTGACATGCAACCATACATTTAATTTCACTTTAAAAAATTCTATATAAGGATGGCTTAGACTTACATCCTAGCCATAGAATATATATATATTTTTTAAGACAGAGTCCCACTTTGTCACTCACAGCAACCTCAAACTTTTGGGTTCAAGTGATCCTCTCGTCTCAGCTTCCCAAGTACCTTGGGACTACAGATGCCTGCCACAATGCCTGGTTATGTTTAGAGTTAAGTTTAGAAACAGGGTCTCCCTGTAGTGCAGGCTGGTCTCTAACTCCTGAGCTCAGGCAATCGACCTGCCTTGGCCTCCCAGAGTACTAGGATTAGAGGCATGAGACACTCCTCCTGGCCTTAGAGTACTGTTTTGTTATGTTAAAATGTAGAGCTAACCAGAGGGGAAAAGGATACTGACCTTCCTTTTTTAAGAGTTTGAGCTGTCCCAAGATTCTGTTATACAGGGTGACCATAAAGTTTGTATAGAATTTTAAATTGCACACTATTTCAAATTGCACACAAACTTTATGACCACCCTGTATATTCTAATGTTTTCTGTCTCCCTTATTATAAAGAAAGTTTAGAAAATAAAGACTGGTTAATTTTGAAAAAATCTCCTATTATGAAAATTTTCAACCTGGAAAAATAAGGATACTCATATACTCTGGATTTAGCAATTATTAATGTTTTGCCACATTTGCCTTCTCTATTTTCTTGAAATACTGAAATATTTTAAGTTGCAAGCATTATGGTGTTTCACTTGTATATACTTTACAATATGTCTCTAAAATAGTAAGATATTTCTTATATAATCACAGTACCATAAAATGTATTACTTTTTTCTAAATTTTAGAATATTATAGGGGGACATACATTTTGGTTACATAACTTGCATTCATACATTTTATTTTAAGTCAAAGTTAAAAATGTGACCTTCACCCAGAATATGTGCATTGTACACATTAGGTATGAATTTACTTTATCCCTTCCCCCCACCTATTTGATTTTTGTTGATTTTTACTTCCATAATACGTGCATGTAAGTGTTGATTGACTAGTTCAAACTTAGTATTAAGCACATATAGTGTTTGTTTTTCCATTCTTTTTTTTTATATTTTATTATCTTTATCATTAAATCATAGCTGTATACAATAGTGCAATCAAGGGCTACAATGTGTTGGTTTCATATACAATCTTAACTATTTTCATCAACCTGATTAACATAGCCTTCCTGGCAATTTCTCCGTTATTATATGAAGACATTTGTATTCTGCATTTAGCAAGGTTTGCCTGTACCCTTCTAAGATGCACCATAGGTGTGGCCCCACCAATTACCCTCCCTCCGACCCACCATCCCCTCTCCCCTCCCTACCCTTGCCCCTTTCCAGATATTCTTGTGTTGTAGTTGGGTTATACCATTCATATGACAGCTATAAATTAGCTTCATAGTAGGGCTGAGTACATTGGATACTTTTTCTTCCATTCTTGAGATACTTTGCTAAGAAGAATATGTTCCAGCTCCAACCATGTAAACATGAAAGAGGTAAAGACCCCATCTTTCTTTAAGGC
>CAUYRH010057669.1:0-13550 GCA_963574655.1 Perodicticus potto
AATTGCATAAAGCATTTTCCCGTCCTTCAAACCTGTTTCTTCTTCTGTATTCTTATATTGTTGATGTATAATATTTTTACCAGTCCAAAACCTCGTATTCACTTTATTTATTTTTTTTTGTAGAGACAGAGTCTCACTTTATCGCCCTTGGTAGAGTTCCATGGCGTCACACAGCTCACAGCAACCTCCTGCTCCTGGGTTTAGGCGATTCTCTTGCCTCAGCCTCCCGAGTAGCTGCTCTCTCATCTCATTATGATCTTTAAGCCTTGCTGCTTGTTCTTTCTTAATCTGCCTCAATTGCCCCTTCCTCATTTCCAGTACCTTTCATATAGTGTAGGCACTTGACACTTCTTATCCATTTGACTTATCAAGTATGTTACCTGCTTCTTGTTTTATCCTCTTCTAATTTATTTTCAGTTTTGTTGCTAGATAGGAATATAGATCATAAAATACAAGTCTGATCATCTGCTTCTCTACTTAAAAATTCTTTTTAATTCCCTTTAGCGTTTGGGACAGAATACAATTCCTTAGAATAATATTTATTTGTTTATTGATTTATTTTCTCTTTTTAAAAATTCATAATTTGGGGCGGGTACGAATGTTTTCGTTTCCTGGATATTTTGTGGAATGCTTAAGTCAGGGCTTTTACTGTGCCCAGTGTTCATTGCACCTGGTAGGTAAGTTTTAGTCCTTCACCCCCACCCTACCTCCCTGCTTTTTGGTTTCCAGTGTCCTTCACATCTCTTTGTGCCTATGTATACCCATCGTTTAACTCCCAGTTATTAGTGAGTAATGTGAAATTTGTTTCTTCATTCCTGAGATGCTTTACATATGTACTTAAAGTCCTTTGTAGCTTGGCCTTTAACCTCTTTAGTCTCCTGTCACAAACCCTCATGTTTTCTTTGCACTATACCAATAGTGGGCATACATTTTCTGTAAAGGGGCAGATGGTAAAATTTTAGGCTTTGCAGGCCATATGGTGTCTGTTACAACTACTCAACTCTTCCATTATCATGTGAAAACAGCCATAGACAATATACAAATGCATGAGTATGGCTGAGTTTCAATAAAGCTTTATTTATAAGAATTGACAGTGGACCAGATTTGGTTTGGGGGGCTAGAGATAGCTGACCCTTGCTCTAGGTAACTCTAGACATGTATGAATTCTTGTATTCTTCAAATTGTCTTTTCTAAAAAAATTCCTTTTAATGATCTTAAAAAGTCTTTGTTTTTTGAAGCTTTGTGCATCTTACTCTTTTCCCCCTTTGCTTCGGATGCCCTTGATGTTTTGTTTTTGTTTGTCTTCCATCTGTCTGCTATATGATGTGTGGTTGGGTGACCCTTTCGACTCCATCTTTATGTTGGTAAGAGTGAGTACATTATTTTATTCAGTAGTTAGTAACTGCTGGACTGTGGCCTCTCTGAGTGCAAGTACCCTATCTTAGTACTGTATCCTCAGTGCACAGCACAGTGTCTCGCATGGAGTACTTGCTGGTCAATTTTGGTTATATTGATAAATCCACTTACTTGGGTTTGTAATAGCATATTTTAAAAAGGGAAAAAGCAATTCTGATGTACTGGGATGTGAATTCCATGGAGGCAGGAACTTTATTTTTGTTATTTTCAGTACTCAAATACTGCCTGACACAAATTGATGCTCAGTAGATATTTTGGAGTAAATGAATGAAAGCCTGACTTTAGAAGAATTGAAATTTAAGAGTTCAGGTAGCATAGCTATATAGATGGAAGGCCTTGTTTTTTTCCAGACTTTTCTTAGGTGGAATGACAGTGTCATTAACCCAGAAGCTTGTAAACTCCATGAGGGTGGGGAAAACCTGATATCCTATACAGTAGTTCCTGTAGTGCTATCATAGTACCCTGTACGTTTTAGATACTCTTTAAATTCATATTGAGTTCAATTGAAGTTAAGATTATAAGAGGGAAATCTTAACTTTATTGAGGCTTTACTGATCATCCGATCCTTACACGTACTGATTCCTAAGTCACCACAGTTCCATGAGATAGTGTTATAATTTCTGTTGTGTATATGGAGAAACCCAAGCTCCAAGAGACTTAAAAAACTTTTCCTAAAATGACATGGCCATTAAGTGGCAAACTCGTGTCTTTGATTCCCATGCCTAGTAAGCTTTTCTTTGTACCAGAGGTTGGCAAACTATGGCCTGCGGGCCAAATCTGGCCTGTTTCCAAGCATAGATTTTACATTTCTTAAGTGATTGAAAAAACACTAAAGAGAAAAAAAGAATATTTTATAATGTATAAACATTGTATGAAATTAAAATTTGTGTCCGCAAATAAAGGTTTCTAAGAACATAGGCACACTTCTGTTTTTTTAAACACATTATTTATGTTTTTTTTCATGCTATGACATGAATGAATAGTTGTAAGAGATTAGCCCACAAAACCTAACGTATTTATAATCTGATCCTCATTGAAAATGATTGCTGACTTCTATGCTATGCCATTTAATATTTGGTCTAAATGTGAGTCTAGTTCTGCTTGGGTGGTACAAAGTAAAGAGTATTGGAACTTTATAGATTTTCCCCTACTTCTTAGTGCTGACTTACAAATTATATTTTAAGGAATCTATAGCTAGGTACCATTCAATTTTAAATAAAATGCCCAGTTATCAAATTGCTAGGAGAATGATTTCATTACTGAATAAAGAAGTTTAGGAAAATTTCCCATGTTTTATCTTTAATAATCATTCAATATAATGAGTTTTCTGTGATCATTCTTAAGCACATGGTAAGAAGTATAATTTGACTTAAAGTGAACTGTGCCAGTGAACAGAGCTGAGTAATAGTTTCAAACATAATGTAAAGCTGTGATTCTCAAAGTATCGTCTCTGGACTAGCAGCCTCAGAATCACTGGGGAAATGGTTAGGAATGCAAATTCTTGGACTCCACTTAGACCCACTGAATTCAGCTGCTCTGGAGGAGTGGCCCAGCAGTCTGTGTGCACAGGTCCTCCAGGTGATTCGGATGCCTACTTTATGTTTGAGGATTGCTGATGTATAGGGTCGTGACTATACCAGAGTGGACCACCCCGGGACTGTAATAAACTGGTCACCATACAGAGGTGGTCGACATAAGGAACCAGGCCAGTTGTATTGGCATGTACGTGTGGTACATGTCTAGTCTCTGAAAATTAGGGCAACTTGAGGTGGGCAGTGTAGGGAGATGGTCAGCTATGGAGGTTCTACAGTATGTTTTCTTATAAGCTCTTTAATAAATGAAGATAAGCAGAATTTAAAAATATTGAACTAGTGGGATTTTTTTAGTAAAGAATGTTTAGGCTATACTAAAATGAATTAATATTGGGAACATTTCATTTTTTCTGAGAGAGGAATGGTTTCTAGCTGTGAAGTAAGTAATAGGTAAATTTTTTGAGCCCTTACTGTGCCAAGGGTGGTCTTAAGCATTTTAAAATTTGGGGACTTGGGCTATTTTCTTTTTTTTCTTCTTTCTTTCTTGCTGATTGTATGCCAATGTATAGTGGTTGGTCATTGGACAGTGTAATAGAAGTGTTTCTCATTTCAAACTTCCTGCTTTGGCTTTAAGGAGTTTTAAGCCACTAGATGGCACATTCTTCCAACAATTATTAGATTGAAGAACCCTCTTAATAAACTATTTATAATTCTTCTTAGAATCAGCTTTTAGAAGAGCTCTTTTGTTAATTAGAAAAATTTTGATTGATATATAATTGTACATATTTATGGGGTATACGTGACATTTTAATGCATATATACATTGTATAACAATCAAATCAGGATATTTGGATATCCTTTACCTCACACATTTATCATCATTTCTTTGAATTGGGAACATTTCAGATCATCTAGCTATTTTGAAATATGTGATAAATTATTGTTAACTGCTGTTATTAATTGTGCTGTTGAACACTGGAACTTAGTCTTTTTATATAACTGTATGTTTGTACCCATGAACTGACCTCCCTTGGTTAATTTTTAGTGCAACTCTTAACCCTCATGGTTCACCAGTCTTATGCACAGTATGCTGCTTAGAGGCGCACATTCTATCTGTCTCTCCCTTTTCCTCTTGTTGCTGCCCCTGCTCTTCTCTGGCCTCTGTCTTTATTTCTGCTCCTTTAATTCTCTCCTTCTTGTGTTTTTTTGCTGCATCAGTCACACTTTATTTTTGTTGTCTGATAGCTGTGTTCTTGCTTTGAGTTTTAGACTCTCTGCATGTCAGAGCTGGAAGGGAGTTCATCCATCATTGGTTCCACCCTTCGTTTTTCACGTGGAAGAACTGAAGCCTGAGAGGTTAAGCCAAGGACAGCAGCTATGTCTTATTTATTTTTGTGCCACTATAGTTCTTTGAACGTAGTGTCCACATAGATGTTTCTTGGGTGAAATAACTGTGGTAAGTGATGTAAAGGACACAAACATGAATTAGTTTCTGTGTTCAAATGGTTCCATGTTTAGTAATGATGGTATGATATTAAATAACTGTTATGTTATACAAGGTAGACGGAGATAAGTGTCAGGAAGTGAGATAAAGTATGTGTATTATTAAGGACGTACTTGAACTTTCGGTCCTGTTACTCCCTGTTTGTCTTTTAGAGACTGGTGGCACTCACTGCATTCTTATAATTCTCTGAACACACCATTTATAGACTCATCTCTGTGTCTTGTGTGCCATGTTTCTTTGGCTTAAAACACTTTTAGCTAACCCTTTTTTCTGTTTGGGAAATTGTTCAAAGGATGAGCCTTTTGCAGGTGTTGCCCTGTGAAGCCTTCCCTGACCTCTTCCACCGTGCAGTTAATTTGTCTTTTATGCATTTTTGGTACCTAAGTCAAAGGTCGCTGAAGAGGTTCTGTACTGTAGTGGTTAGTGCTTACTAGTTGTTTTACCTGTGGTAGACTGTGCTTATATTTATTCCTGTGTATGAATATATATCCAAGGCTGCTGTAGAAAAGGAAGGTGGGGATAGAATGCAAGTTGCAAGCCCCTAAGCAGAGTACTGTGCATGATACTGGTGAATTGTGAGAAGTAACAGTTATACTACAAATTGACTACAGTTTATTAGAAATGGTTTATTAGAACATTTCTTCAATTGATTAGCACATTCCCCATTGTTCCTCACATAGTTTGTGTTTAGTAAATGTTAATGGAGTGAAAGGAGTATCTCAAGATTTTATATACATATATATGTGTGTATGTGTGTGTGTGTTTTGCAAAGATATTTGAACCTGATACCCCCTAATTCCTGAAATCATGATTTTCCTCCTGTTTTTCACAAAATTTGAGGTTGAAGGTTGCTGGGAAAAATAATACCTTTCTTTCTTTGTCTCTCTCTTTTTTTATTAAAGGAAGTAAACTTTTGCTAATTTCCACATATCAATGTATTTTAGTGTGGAGAATTTAATTTGTATTATAAAAATTGTTTTACTTTATATTTTTATAAGACAATTTAAAAATATTTGTTTCAGAATGTTATTCTAAAATTAATCACTTAAAAACCAAATACTTTGCATATTTAAGAATATAATTGTTACCACTACATATACATATTCTGGACAGAGGAACTTAATTTAGCAGCAAATAACATTAATGATATAAATTATGGTCTATAGTATTGTCTTTTTATGGAATTAATTTCTCCAAAAATCTAATAGTTATTTCAGTATTAAGCCACAGAATGCTCAAGATATAGCTATTAAGGTATAAACAACCTCAAAATGTCACAAAGCAAATTATATGCTAATTTCTTTTTCAGTATTTCATTAGACTTGTGGGTTTATGAAAAGTGTTAAAGGCAATTCACTGAATTATTTTCTTCTGGACTTCATTAACTGGAGAAATTTATGTGCATAATTTGGAATACTGTATCTCAATGTTCCTCTTTCTAAGCTAAAAAAATAGAAAAGTACAGAGAATGATGAAATATACTATGGTCCTTGAGTTATGATTTTTCAACTTAAGATAGTTTGATTTTACTATGGTATGAAAGCCATACACATTCGGTAGAGACCATACTTAGACTATAAAGTGTAAGACCATACTAAGACCATACTTAGACCATATTTTTGTCTTACTTCCTTCTCTCTAAATGCTGCTATCATGATTTTGATATATGACTTTCTGATATATATGTTTATATTTGTTCTCTTTATATTGTGTATGTTTCTTTGAATAATTTATTGTATTTGTATATCCATATTTTTAAATATTTAGAAATATTTCTAATTTTTCAGCATAATAAATAGTGCTGTACACAATATTCTTTTACCAAGAGATGAATATACCTGTGCAAGAATTTCTCCTTAGTTTCCTTGGAACAGAGTTTGTGGGATAGTTAGTGGTGTACATTTATTTGATATTGTCAAGTTGCTTCAAAATGACTGCTTCAGCTTGCGGTCTTATCACTAGTTCACAAGAGTTACTATGTCCTAAACATTGTGGAGGGTAGTTGTAGTAAATCTGTGTTATTTTAATCTGCATTATTGGCTTTTGGATTTCTTTTTGTGTGACTTGCTATTGCTGATTCTTTTTCCATTTTTATTTTGAAGTCATGGGAGTTCTTTATAAATTCTGCCTACTAATACTTTGTTAGTTTTATGTGTTGTAAATCATTTATCCCAGTGGGAAATTTGTCTTTTCATTTTATGGATAGACATTTTAAATTTTGACACAGTCAAATTAGAAGGAGGATGTATTAAAGGCATTAGAGTAGGAAAATATTTATAGGTCAGGATGTATAAAGCCATTTAAGGAAAGATTGATCAGTGTGAATTGAATTGGTTCTTCTTAGAACTCTACTCTCCACTGGGAATTTTATGTTTGCCTAAGTTCTATTAAATTAGTTTATTCAGTTCTATAAAAAATTCTGCTAGGATTTTATGTGAAATTGTATTCAGTTTATAAATTCATTTAAGAAGAAATGACATCTTTAAGGTATTGAGGGTTTACCAAAGAATATGGCATCTCTCTCTCTCTTCATATCTCTTATATGTCTTATGTCTCTCAGTATAAGAGATATAATAATAAATTAATGGAACAAATCAGCACGTTGAATTTGGGTTGATAATCCTTGGCATGAATAACTGATCATAACCCTTCAGTAGGTGTACATTGACTTATCGTCTTCAGGTTGGGCTGTCATCTTTTGTACCACTTATTTCCATCCTCCCAGGTGCTCTTCTGTTTTATTTGCCCTCTAAGGGAGAGTGAGCTTTTGAATGTCGAGAGCATTCATGTTTGTCTCTGGACACTCAACACCCTGCACATTGCCTTATATATACTGCAGCTGCCAGTTACCTGTTTTGTGAATATGTTGGTGAAGTCATTTCCGTTTCCTCTCCTTTAAAAACCACATGGGCACCATTCCTGCTTGCATGTGTGAACACATATGCATTCTTATAGCTGGAGTACCAGTGTCCCAAAGCTGCTTTACCATCTGGTGGGATCAACATATGATTCGTTTCATCATTCTGTTTCTTATTCCACTTACTTTTCAGTCTGGCATGAATGAGAGAAAGGTTAGAAGTGAATGATGAATCTCTTTCATTCTCAGTTACTTTACCCCATTGTAACCAATTCTACTTAAGCATGGTCATGATTTTAACAGAATTCATAGAGAGGAAGTATCTTCTAGTATCAAGACCAGGAGATAAGAAATCTGGATTCACATTCTGTAGCTCCTGTTATTTTTAGGTGACTTAAAATTTCATACGTATATTAACAAATTTAATTAATATGGAAATTTTATATTATAAATATATCAATATATTTACTATATCATATATGTTAATATAAAGATATGTTTTGTATATTGATAAAGGGGAATTATTTGTTATCAATGAACTGTTTGGCCTTTGGGAATGTGTTGAATTCTCAGTGATGTTATTTTTATTGTAATTTTAAGACTACTAGTTTTTAAAGGTATATTTTCTGAGTTATATTTTATGATTGAAAAATCATTGTGATTAAATTCTACACTCTAGATACCCAAATTTCTTATGTTCCTGCTTATTCACAGGAGTTTTTCCTAACAAATGGACTTAAAAAAGTCTTTATGGAAAATTTGAAGCATGTACAAAAATAGAATCGTAAACCAACTCCTTGTCTGCTATTTAGTTTCAACGATCAAGTTATAGCTAATGTCATTTTATCTATAACCCTGCCATCCACCCTTCCCTGGATTTTTTTTGAAATAAATCGTAGCATATTATTTTGTCTGTAAGTACTTCAGTGTGCATTTCTACAAAATAAGAACTCTAAAACATGAATGTGATGCCATTGTCATATCCCAAAATAATTAATAATAATTTGTCAATATTTTCAAATATCCAGACTGTATTCTCTTTTAGTTCATTGATTTACCCTCCATTTTTCTCCCTCTGTTGCTCTTTTTCTGAGTGTGTGTGTTCTGATGGAACCAGGTCATTTATTTTGTATTTTTCCCATCTAAATTTTGTCGATTGTATCATTCTTATGTTTCTTAAAGTATTTTTCTTTTTTATCTGTATTTCCTCCAAGTTGAGAGTTAGATTCAGAGGGATAATATGATTTTATCTGCTGGATATACCTTGTTTGGGGGAAATATTTTACTGTAATCGAATCATTTGAACGGATTGAATGCTCTGGGCAAATAATATTTGTACTATTAGCTTGACTTTGGATCCAAATCTCTTTTGCCCTGGTGAACAAGGTTAATTATATGTTAGCTCTGAGGATTTGCCTAGGGAGTAGGAACAGCTCCAATAGTTGCTTCCAACTATCATGGCAACATTTTTTGGTTCTCATTTGTTGTGATGGAAATATGTTAGCACTAAAATCAGTAAGATAGTGCCTTTGAGTGAAGGCTTAAGTTGTATTTCTGTGAATAAAGTACATTTACATGACTTTAAGGATTTTGAGATTTTGATTTGGGCTAAGTTCATGGTTAAACCTGGAAGGGTTTATGTACTTTTGAAATTTTTATGGTCTAAGAGTATATGGTAGAGATGAGTTCTTTTATTGTTGTTAGCTTATTTCATAAACTTATGGTAGAAAGCAAGTGGTTAAATGATAAGAGAGCTTTTGATGGAATTAGAGTCTAATGGTCACCTGGGTCATGGGGCTGGGAAAGAAACAGATGTATGTTGGTTTTACACTGCTGCTCTAACAAATTATCACAACTTAGTGCCATAAAGCAAATTTATTGTCTTAGTAGTTCTGGAGGTCAGAAATCAGAAATGGCTCTCCCTAGGCTAAAATCAAGGTGTCAGCTGGGCTCAGGGGGAGAATCTGTTTTGTTGTCTTTGCCAACTCTTAAAAGCTGCCCAGATTCCTCGGATTCTGGCTCCTTCTACCTTCGAAGCCAGCAATGGCCAGTGAGTCTCACAGTGTATTTCTCTGACTCTGACTCTTCTGTAGCCCCCTCACTTTTAAGGATCCTTGTGATTACATTGGGATAATCCAAGATGATCTCCCTATATTAAGGTCAGTCCTTTAGATGGAATCTTAATTCCATTTGCAGCTTCAAATCCATGTAAGGTTACATACCCAGGGGCTCTAGGAAGAAGGACACATATCTTTTGGTTAGCCATTTTTTGCCCACCACATAAGTTCCGCAGAATTAACAGAAGGCAGGTATTAGGGTTTTTTTGCCTACCATTGCGCATACGCCTCTGCTGGTTACTGGTCTGTGAAACTTTAGTTAACACAATCATGTAACTGAGTCAGTCTTTTGGTATGCCAACACTAAGGAAACTTATGATGTAAAGGGAGTTAGGTGTTGTGTTCTGCCATTTGGGGCAGTGGTCCATTGTGTGGGGAGAGCACCATGTGGATGTGGCCAGGGAAGCCTCTCCTTGTCCTTTCCCTTAGGTAGTAGAAGCGCAGAGAAAACTTTTTTTTTAAATTTCAGGTTAATGTAAGGGTACAAACAACCAAATCATAACATTGAATTTGTGAGTTAGAGTCCCTCTTGTAGTTACGTCCTACACCCAAAAGATGTGCCATGTACCCCTACGTTGTGCCCATTCAATGGGAGTACCCCCAAACTCCCCCTCCTTACCCCCTTGTTCTGTTTTTATCTTTTTAAGCTTAAGCGTTGAGTTATCTCTGGGTTCTCTCTTCTGCTATGTTCATCGCCTGTTGTCATTGGCAACAACAGGTAATTTCACTGATTATTGTAGTCTCAAATGTATATATGTGAACTTTACTTTCAAACTTATTTTTTTTTTAAGACAGGTTATTATGATGTCTGTTATACAGATCCCTGCCAGAAGTACTGAACGTGACTTTAAAAATCCTTACAGTCTGGGTTCCATCATTAATCAGCTCAGTTACGTAGTTACATAGTAATGTCCTTTAACTTTCAGTGTATGTTAAGTTGTTTTCTCTGCTGGTAACTGGCCTCCAGTTGTTAATGAAGTATAACAATCAGAAAAGGGAACCAGTCATAATCTGCAACTAAACTATGACCTAGTCTTCTATCTATGCAGTTACTGCTCTACAGCTCTGAATTATCTGAGCACTCCCAGCTGTCCTTTCTAACATTCTGTGATTGTGCCCTTCTTGTGTTAGATACACTGCTGTAATTAATGCTTATATACCTGAGTGAGGCTACACATCTGTTTATTGAAGCTTATTGTTGTTGATATAGACTGTTTCTGTGATATTCAATGGCCAACCTGAAAACATATTTTTCTCATTTCTAAGTTCCCTTCTGAGTTAAAGGTGCCTGAATCTTTAAACTTTATTTTCTACAAGTGAATGTGAAATTATAATGAAAAAAAATTATTTTGGTTGTTTCCCCTAAAATATTTACCTTCTAGGTTTGATATAGAGCAACTTTGGTTTTCTTTGTGAAGATGACTATTTCTGCTCTCTTGGTTTTCTGTTGTTCATATTTGCAGTTTACCAGTTGTTTATATTTTTTTCTTTTTTAGACTTTTACTGGTTGGTGGCTGTGAAACTGCAGAAGCGGGCATGTCAAAAGCTTCTAGCTGTGGCCTTTCTGCCTGGAGAGTGCTCTCAGGATCACCTTATTATAAGCAAGTTACTAATAGTGGAGATAAGGTTACTGTGGTAAGTATTAGATGTAGTATTTCACTTTGCTATTAAGTCTTAAAGACAAATAAACCATTTGTAAGATATAGAGGAGTGAATAATTTTGTCTTAATGAGGAAAATGGATTAATGCTGCTATAATTTTAGTACTTTAAAATATCAAATTTAACTAAAACTGTATTATGTTTAGCTTGGACTCATTTTTAATGAGTTTTTTCAGGTATTTGATAAACAACCTAGCAGAAGACAAGTTACTTGCATTTTCTTGTTTAGATATAAACATTTAATAAGCACTTTTTATGTCTTGGCAAATGTTTGAAATGCATTAGCTCGCATAACTCTTAAGTAACCTTTTGAGGTAGGTGGTATTACTAGACTGAGTCTATTGGGGAGAAAAGTGAAATATAGTTAAGTAAGTTGCCTTGGGTCACCCAGCTAGTAAGTTGGCAGAATTTGAGTACAAACTCTGGCAGAAGTTCCCCAGTCCAAGTTCTTCACTACTGTGGTATACTGCTTACATGTTGTTTTGTATTTATATTAACTACTCATTTATCCATTCGTTTATTCATTCTGTAATTAATTATTGAGCTTCTGTTTTGTGTCAGACACTCCTTTAGGCTGTACTGGTCACAATAAGCTAGGCTCTTTTGTGATAATTCAAATAGTCATATGAATAAGCAAATGAAAAGTCCTAAAATTTCTATGACTTACCATGTAAACATTTTTTTCTTATTTATGGCAAAGTCTACTGTTAATAACATTACCTTCCTAGGCAGTTCATTCCATGGAGGCTGGTAACCTCTTGAGGTCCTACTCTGTCAATTTATGGCCTTAGGAAGGGAAGAAAGGGATGAAAGGTAGAACTTATTACAGATGTAGACATCCCCTCTGATCATAGTTGACTTCCTAATCTCTAGGGACTGGAGAGTAGTTTTCTGGGTGCCTAGAAAGGTGAGAAAAAGTAAATATTGGTGGATACTAATTGTGTTTGTTGTATTGGTCACTACGTAATCTTATATATCTTGGTTATCTGTGTAAGCTGCATGAAAGCAAGCAGTTGGTCAAAATTATGCACCTTGTGGTTAGCATGTTGCCTGGTATGTAGTGGGCACCGTACTTGAATGTTTTTTAAGTGCAAGAAGAAACCAAGAAACACATCATAAATGAATGTGTTATGCCATTTGTTTTGATAATGAACATATTTGTCCCTAGTAAGCCCAAGTAAAAGTTATACTGGTATTTCATTGTTTAATCATTCCAGCTTTTCTGTTGCTATGAAATTTGTCAAGGTTAAAGGTTGAGGAAAAAAACAAATAAGTGTGGAAGATATAAGGAGAGATAACATAGGTAAGCTGTGAAAGTGTTCTGGCGCAGCATAATCAAGGGTGCATTAGTCACCAACTGGGCCAGCAGAGGGGACGTCACAGAGTCATGTACTAGGGAACCTTTTTTTCCTTGGCTTCTTTGACTTCTCCTGTGCTCTTTCCCTTTGCTGTTTACTGAAGTATTGGAATCTGTTCGGCTATGTATGGTCCTTCTCTCTTTGGCCTGAGGCTTCAGTATTGTAGTCTTTGAAAAGAAAATTGCTTGTGCACTGACAAAATAGGTGCGGAGAAATACTGAATTGCAAATTGAATGCTCTGCTGTATGATTAACTTCTTGAAATGCTGCAAGTGTGTTTTAATTACGTTAGTAGCTGTGTCTTGCAGCGAAATTTATCATTGCACATAGCCTTTCCTCACCTGAAAGTAATTAGAAGTTATAGCATTAGATCCTTTTTTCAGGTGGCAGATACTGTTCTCATCGAGGCTCCTCTTCTTGTTTGTTTAAGGTTGCTGTTGTGTTGGGTAGGTATTGACTGGCAAGTGTTGCTGACACATGTATTCTAGTCTCTCACAAGGTTGCTAGGTTGTAAAAGAGACTATGCAAAATTCAATATATGCATTGACCAAAGCTTCCAACTTAATGTTAGTGTCATGTTTGGGAGGTTGTTTTATTTATTTACTTTTTCAACATTTTAGCCCTGCTCTAGGTATTAGGAACATAAAGATAGTGATAGTGCCCTTAGGGATGTCTTGTATATTGGAGGAGCTAAGTCCACAAATAAGTGCAAAAGCTATAACAGGTACCAGATTAGAATTCAGTCACTGGTACAAAGGAATGACCCCGGCTCTGGCGTCAGAAGGCTGCTATTTGAATTCTACCTTATTAGTTACAACAGGTGTTCTAAGGCTTTTACCAGGATCAAATGAGGTAATAAATGTGAAGACACCTTTCATTAACTGAAAGATGATCTACAGTGTTAATAATTATTGTCTATTTGTGATTTTTTTTTTAAATTTTTAATTATTTTTTATTGAATCATAACTGTGTACAATAATTCAGGCTTGGAGTACAGTGTGCGGGCTTCCCATACAATCGGAGATATTTTTATCAACCTGATTAATGTAACATTCATGATATTTTCTCATTTACTATGTGAAAACAATTTTGATCCGTATTTAGAAG
>CAUYRH010057670.1:0-11231 GCA_963574655.1 Perodicticus potto
GCAAGAGAATCACTTAAGCCCATGAGTTGGAGGTTGCTATGAGCTGTGACACCACAGCACTCTACCAAGGGTGACAGAGTGAGAGTCAGTCTCAAAAAAACCCCCAAAATATTAATAACTAAAAGAATAGCACTGGAATGATAAATGCTCAAAGTAATGGATACCTGTTACCCTGATTTGATTAACACACATTACATGCCTATCAAAATGTCACATGTACCCTGTAAGTATATGTAACTACATGTTAATAGGCACACATGTAAAAAAGTAATTTGTGAAAATAGAAACATAAAAATGGAGGGAATAAATGGGATACACCATGTTAAGCTATATTATTGAAGCTAAAGTGGAACCAAACTAGATTTGGACTAGATTCACATTAAACTGTTATAATTTTAGGATGTTATCTTTAATCTCCACCATAACACTAAGAAAATAAACATATATAGAAAAGGAGATAAAGAGAAAGTCAAAATGGTACACCTGAAACAGAAAAAACCCCAAAATTTCAACAAAACACTGTACTGGAGGAACTGGGTGGGGAAAAATGTAAGTCATATAGAAAACAAATAGAATGATGGCAGAAGTAAGTCCTTTATTATTAGCAATTACTTGAAACATAGTAGATTCAATTCACCAATTAAAAGATAGATACTGAAACTAACTGAAACTGGATTAAACCAACATAATCCAACTCTATGCTGCTTACAAAAGATTCACTTTAGATCCAAAGACAAAAATGGGTTTAAAGTCAAAAGATAGAAAAAGATACTCCCTGTAAATATTGAACAAGAGAGCTGAAGAAGGAACAATAAGAAAATAGGATACATGAACAATACTATAGAGAGCTCAAGTAGGATCAATAAGAAAATAGGAGTCTTGAACAATACTATACACAAACCAGACCCCAAAGACTCATACGCAATACCTAAGAACAGGAGAACACACATTATTCTCAAGTGTCCATGAAACAATCTCCAGGACATACTATATATTAGGCCATAAAGCAATTCACAATAAATATTAAAAGATTAAAAAATTCAAAGTATCTTCTCTGACCACAATGAAATAAAGAAATTTATAAGAAAAGGAAAACTGAAAATGTTGCACATGTGTAAGAAATTAAACAACACATTCTTTAACAAGAAATGGGTCAAAGGGCTTGGTGCCCGTAACTCAGCAGTTAGGGCACCGGCCACATTCTCTGGGGCTGGCGGGTGCCACTTACACCGGGGCTGGTGGGTTCAAACCTGGCCCATGCCTGCCAAACAAAAATGACAACAACAACAACAAAAACAGCTGGGGGCATTGTGGTGGGCACCTGTAGTCCTAGCTACCTGGGAGGCTGAGGCAAGAGAATTGCTTAAGCTCAAAAGTCTGAGGTTACAGTATGCCACAGCACTCTACCCAAGGCGACATAGTGAGACTCTGTCTCAAAAAAAAAAAAAAAAAGAAATTAGGAAGACCCAGCAGTCCCTGTAGCTCAGTGGGTAGGACCCTAGCCACAAGCAGTGGGGCTGGCAGGTTCGAACCCGGCCCGGACCAGCTAAAACAAAAGTGACAATTGCCACAACAACAAAAAAATAGCTAGGCATTGTGGTGGACACCTGTAGTCCCAGCTATTTGGGAGGCTGAGGCAAGAGAATTGCTTAAGCCCAAGAGTCTGAGGTTGCTGTGAACTATGACGCCATGGCACTCTACCCAGTGCAACAGCTTCAGACTCTGTCTCAAAAAAAAAATAATAATAATAACAAGTAGGAACACTCATATTTCTCAATGTCAAAACTTGCTTTAAAGCTACAGTAATAAAAAAAAGTGTGATACTGACATAAGGATAGATACATAAACCAAAAGAACAGAATTAAGTGTCTATTAGTAAACCAAAACACCCAGTTGTTTTTTTTACAGTGGTGCCAGACCCATTTAATGGAGAATTGAAGTACCACTCCAACAAACGGTGCTGGGACTATTGGATAATCACATGCAAAAAAAAAAAAAAAAGGAAAGAAAGAAATTGGAACCCTACCTCACTCCACATATAAAAATTAACTCAAAATGGGTCAATGACCTAAGTATAAGAACTAAAACTATAAAACTCTTAAAAGAGAAATCTTAATGATCACAGATTTGGCAATGGAGGCTTAAACTTGACACCAAAAGCATAAGCATCAACAACAATGAAATAAATATATTGGACTTCACAAAAATTGAGATCTGTGCATCAAAACACATCATTAAGAAAGTAAAAATATGTATATCCTATAGAATGGGAGAAAATATTTGTAAATCATATCTGAGTTTAATATCCAGAATGCATAAAGGCATTTGCAGCTCAACAACAAAAAGACAAACAATACAATTTAAGAAATGGACAAAGGACTTGAATAGACATTTCTCCAAAGAAGATACACACATGGCCAAACAGCACGTGAAAAGCTATTTGACATCACCGATCATAAAAGAAATGCAAAGCACAATCACAAGATGCCACTTCACTCCCATTAGGATGCTTATTATAATAATAAAAAGTAAGCGTAGGTGATGGTGTGAAGAAATTGGGAGAAATCCTCATGCACTTTTGGTAGGAATGTAAATGGTGTTGTTGCTACAGAACAGTCTGTCTATTTCTCAAAAGATTAAACATAGAGCTACTAGGAAATCCAGCAACCCCACACCTAGATACAGACCTAAGAGACCTGAATACATGTATCCACATAAAATCTTATACGTGAATGTTCCCAGCGGTTGTATAAATGATAGTTAAAAAGGGAAAAGAACCAAGATATGCAAGAACTGATTAAATAATAAGCAAGTGGTGTCTCTAGACAATGGAATATTACTCAGTCATAAAAAGGGATGAAGTGCTGACACACAGAACAACATGGATAAAACTTGAGAACACACCCGAAAGAGGCAGACACAAAAAGCCAGATATGACGTATTTATATTATATGATTCCATTTATAAGAAATGTCCACAGACGCAAAAAATATCATGGATTAGTGGTTTCCAGGGACTGAGGAGAGAACAGACTTGGGAGTGACTGCTGAAGAATACGAGGTTTCTTTTTGGAGTAATGAAAATGTTCTGGCGTTACATGGGAGTGCTACACAGGTTACGGATATGCTACAAACCACAGGATGGTTTTCATAAAATCGCTTTAAACGGTGAATTTTAAGATATGTGAATCACATCTTGAGGGTGAACTTAGTCAATTCATAGAGAGAAGGCCACTCTGGCTGCGAGGGGAGCAGGTCAGAGGTTGGGACTGCGGTACACCTGAACAAGTGTACGTGCGGACAAGGCTTTGGAGTTTACCCAGAGCGAGTCACCTGGACCGTGTCCTAGGACATAACTCACCGACCAACAACAGTGGTGACAGGACAGGGTGTGGCCTTCGCTGCCCATGGTGCTAACCTCAAGGGATTTGGTTCTCATAAACTTCCCCGGGAATTCATTTCCCTTTAGGGCTCTTAAGCATCTTCACCTTGATCCTGGAATCAGCCCCCTTGAAGTGTTGGGCCCAAGACAGTCTCCTGGTGATTATGTGCGTCTGATGCAACCACCACATACTTTTTAATAACTCCCATTGCTCCTTTGCCCTCAGCAGCCTAAGCTCGGCTTCATTTGGTGAATTAAGCCTCGGTTTTGTCCCACGGGAATGTCCCTTCCCCTAAGGCCAATCCTATATATGTTCCTGGTCTGAGAGTGGCCACAAGAGGAAAGGATCTGCAGGGGAAGGGTGGCCTGGAATATGGGACGCTGGAAGTCCCCTTGGCCACGTTGGGCTAGAGGTAGGTGAAGGCCCAGCATCCTTTCTGTGAATAAATCAGCACCAAGAAGGGTCTTACCAAAGCCCATTGTGAGACAAGTGTGGGGTGGAGGGAAGGTAAAGTCATTAGTCAAGAATTCAGGGAGACATGGGATTTGGGGAACAGTTGATTTTTTCTGGAACTAAGACTTTTGTCTGTATTGGCTTATGTCTTGGGTGGATTTAGACCCGAGGAGAGAGTAGAATGTGTATGGAGAATATGTGTACGCTGTTCTCTCCCCACCCCCGTGCACACTACAGCCTCTTCCATACCGAGGAGAGAACCTCACTCTCTCACTGTCCCACTTCCCGCCCTCTACTGCTCCTTTTCAAATTCTCTTCTCTTCCCCCTTCTTCCCCCCTCTCCTGCCTGCTCTCTATCACCCACTCCAGAATTTCATCCTTTCATCTGTCGCTGTCCCTCCTCCTCCTTTCTTTTCTTAAATCTTATGTGCAGGAAAAGCTGTTGATGATCGCGGGGTGACCACAGACTAGATTCCTCCCCATTTGGGGGCACCCTTATTCCTCGTCCCTGCTTGCTCTTAGTCCTCTGCAGGTGATTGCCTCAGAACACAGACAGAGGAGAGGCCGGGTTGAACACCCATGGACAGGGGCTAGAATCCTTTTCCGTCTCCACACGAGTCCACGTGCCTCCCTGTGTCTCTTTCTTTCCCGTCTACAAAAGGGAAGACTCTGTTCTCTGTGCACGTCGGTGGGAAAAGCACTCACAGAGATGCTGCTGATGAGTTTGCAGGGAGACTACAGGCCCCGCTAAGATGAGGCTTCTAGGCTCGTCGTTGGAGCTTTGTTGGATTCGAGGTCTTGTAACAGCACCCTTCCGTCCAGCGGCTGCTCTCTCTCTTCCTCGCTCTCACGGTGGTCTGCGCCATTCCAGCACCCCCTCCACCATCAAGCAATCAAGCATCCTTTGGGGGACCATCTATGGGAAAGGCTCTGTGTGTGCCAGGCACTGCGTGGTGCTCGACATATTGAACTTGCATTGAAATTGTAACACACGTGAGGAGACGGGGCCTTTCTCATGGAAAAATGCCAATGCATGGCAATGTCACGGGAGAGCTAATTACTCCCGGATCTTAAGGAAGAGAAGAATTCAGATAGGAGGACAGGGAAGGGAGGCAATCCAGGTGGGACACGGACTGGATGAAAGGCACTGAGCCCTGCAGAACCAAGGTCAAGCTGAAGCCGCAGCTTCTTAGAGGGGACCACGTAAGAAGAAAATAGGAGTCAGGGGTGCAGATCCTGGGGTCAGTCAGATCTGCTTCAGAACCCCAGCCCTGTGATCTGGGACGAGCCACTCAACCTCTTTAACCTTGAGTTAACTCAACTGTAAGGGAGGATAATTCATAGTGCTTAATTAGGCTTTATAAGCATGAGAATAATACATGAGAGTTAACCAGGAGAAAGCTTATGTTTAGTATAGTGCCCCTCACATAGTTAACGCTCAATAAATAATCGTCATGACAGTTCCTGCTACTATTCAACAGTAAACGCTTGCTACGCTACGATTAAGTGGTAGATGGGTCTGGAAAGAAAGGTAGGAGGCTGTTTGTGCAGAAGCCCCTGAAAACCCATCTACATGTGAATCCTTTCCCGTAGAATAAAGAGCTCTGGAGGTTTTTGGAAAGCATTTGGAGCTAGAGGGGAAGCTGTCTTTTAGGATGACGTATGTACTTTGTGGCATAGTGTGAATGAAAGGGGAGCCAAACCCGGAGGCAGGAACCCACTAGGAAGCCTTTGTAACCAGTCAGGTAGGAGAAATAACTCGGCAGTAATTTCAAAGGCAGAACTCATATGTCTTGGTGACAACTCATGTGAAATGCAAAGGAGCAGTCTTGCTGGGTGAGGGATAACAGACGGAAATAGGACACCCAGCGTGGGATTTGGGTTTGGAGTGAAGAAGGAGTCAGAATGGCTGCAGAATGACAGTGACAGGCAGTTCGCAGTGTCAGATGGAGACGGAGTGTGCAGGAGGAAGGGCCTCACGCTGACCCCTGGATTTGGCCATTGACACAGGAGCTGTGCAGACCCTGTCGTTCCTTCCTGAAGGGAGGACCTGGGTGGTTCTCTGAGGGTCCCGGGAATCTCCGTCTCCTTTCTCCTCTCGTTCACAGGGAAGCATTCCATCTTCCCACCTTTTCTCTTCCTCTCTCTCCCTTTCCCCTAAAATTTGGAGGTTTATCTTGTCCTGAACTCTTCCTCTTACATACCTGGGGTCACCTTTAGCTCTCGATAGCGCTGGAGCTGAGCAAAAGCTCTTCTCTTTGCTCTTTTGGGGGCTCATTACAATAATTCTTTTCCTTTTGTAAATTAAAATTTTATGATCATTTGTAACAGATGAGAAATACAAAAATTGGTAAAGAAACTAAGATATGTATTCAATCAATCCCATCCACCAGAGGTAGCCACTGTTAACATTTTAATCTTTCATTTCCACTTTATCCTTTGCTTTTATAACATATTTCAACAAAATGTTTTGTGATTTTCTGTTAAAACAGCACTACGTGGTAAAATAAAATTTCATATAACTAAATATCCTTTTAGGATATATATTTATCACGAACTAGGATTTCATCACGTGGAGGAACCATATTTTTTTATTTAACCAAATCTCATAGTTGTACCTTAACACTGTTTCTAGTTTATCGATATTGTGACATATATGCTGTAAAGAATATCCTGAAGCATATATTTTAAAAAATTTGTTTTCACTGTTTCCTTAAAATCAATACCTAAGAGAGAAATTACTGGGTCAGGGAGTATAAATCATTTATGATTTGGTACTCATTTTCAAATTGTCTCTTAAAAATCCCCAGTGATTTATCAATTTCTCTTAATCTCTCAATAGTGCTGAGTATTACAAGTTTCATTTAAAAAATCATTGTTGATATGATACTTTTAAAACTAAATGACTCATTAATGTATTTAAAAAATTTTTTTTTGTTTTTTGAGACAGAGTCTCACGTTGTCACTCTTGGGCTAAGTGATTCTCTTGCCTCAGCCTCCCAAGTAGCTGGGACTACAGGTGCCCGCCACAATGCCCAGCTATTTTTTGTTGCAGTTGTTGTTGTTTAGCTGGCCTTGGCCAGGTTTGAACCCATCAGCCTCAGTGTGTGTGGCTGGCGCCATAACCACTGTGTTACGGGCGCTGAGCCTAAATTTTAATTTTATCATCTTGGATGAATAGTGCATTCTAGATAAGTCTGAATTCTTTTTCCATAGGCAATAAGAAGCCATAAGAAGTTTTAAATCATTCAATTTCTCATAAATTTGAGCCAATTCTCTTGGCTCGGTGCCTATTAAATCTCTTATAATCATCAGTGGCCCTCAGGAAAGGATGGGAATTCATTTACACTAACAGGTAAATTGCTGACAGCAGCTGGGAGTGCTTGGGAATTCATTTACACTAACAGGTAAATTGCTGACAGCAGCTGGGAGTGCTTCTCGGCAGCGGGGACTGGGATGGTGGTAATGATGATACGCTTTTTCATTTGTGAATAATTTTCATTGTGAGATTTGATAACTGGTATATTATAAATAAATGTTACGTGTGAGTAGTAAGAATGACAGAGTAACTGCCTGTGTTTCCAGAGGGCAATATTCCCTCACATGTTGTTTTATTTTTAAATCCTTTCTTTCGTCATGATTTATGCATAGTTCACGCAAAGTAAAAATACCCAAATAACACAAAGACATCAGGATGGAAACTAGAGATCTCTGAAACTTTCCATCTTATACTATTATCATGGAAATTTACACGGCCATAAATGAGAACAGTGTAGTGAACTGTAAAGTATCTTTCACCATTTTTCAGAAATTACCAAGTTTCCTGATCTTGCTTCATATGACTCCTCCCCTCTTTATTTTTTTATTATTTTTTTTTGTGTTTGTTTTTTTTTTATTGAATCATATCTGTGTACAATAATTCAGTCATGGGGTACAGTGTACGGGCTTCAGATACAATCAGAGATATTTTCATCAACCTGATTGCAATAACATTCAAGAGACTTTCTCATTACTTTGTGCACCTGTGACTCCTCCCCTCTTTAAAAGAATATAAGACAAGAGCAAGATATCTTTTCTTTTCATCAGTGTTAGCACTCTGGGAGGTCGACGCGGGTGGATTGTCTGAGCTCACCGGTTGGAGACCAGCTTGAGTAAGATTGAGACCCCCCCCTTCTCTAAAAATAGCTGGGTGTTGTGGTCGGTGCTTGTAGTCCCAGCTACTTGGGAGACTGAGGCAAGAGAATTGCTTGAGCCCAAGAGTTTGAGGTTGCTGTGAGCTGTGTCACTACAGCACTCCACTGAGGGTGACTAAGTGAGATTTTGTCTCAAACAAACAAAACCTTCAGGGTTCACCTCTGAGCAACCAAGCATGTGTCAGCGGGGTTGTAATCTTAACAGGGATAAAGATCTTAAGATAAAATAATGTACAAATTATGTTTCTAAGTTACTTGGGATAGTTTCTCTGGGTAATAGGCCACAAATGAACAACATTTAGATTTGTTTAGTTTCATTTTACTTTAAATTTCCAAGGATTGCTTTTTAAAAGTTTATGATAATTTTAGAATGTAAGATATCTACATGGTTCCAAATTTACATCTTTATAAGACATAGTCTGAGAAGTTATTTTCTATCTTTGCCCCTATGCCCATATTTGCTCCTTTTCCCTACAGGAAGTGATTTTAAATGTTATTTTGTCTATAAAATAATAATTAAAAAGAAATATATTGTGTGTAAAAAAAAAGATAAAAGAATGAAGTATGCTGCTGGGATTTCAGCAATCAGTGACCAGGTTGGGGGTCGAGGGGGCTGAGGAGGGAAAGAAGGGTCAGGAGTCAGGGGATTTCTGAGGGAGGTCAACCCAGGCTTTTTTTTTTTTTTTTTTTTTGCAGTTTTTGGCCGGGGTTGGGTTTGAACCCATCACCTCCAGCATATGGGGCCGGTGCCCTACTCCTTGAGCCACAGGTGCCACCCTCAACCCGGGCTTTTTCAGCTGTTGCCCGCCCATAATCTCAACATCGTGTGGTAGGGAATGAACACAAAGTGCAAGGCTGCAACGAAGCCCCAGAAGGATCTGCCCCAGTCTTTGCCTCAGTGCTTCCTGCCCAGGGGTGCTGGGATAGGCCCAGCCTAACCCTGTTTCATTACCTCATTTCTAGCTGAAGGAGCTTGCACGGGTTCTCAGCTGCCCGTGGCGATGTTCGTCAACTGGTCCTGTGCTGGCAGCTGGGGAAGCCTCCCCCACGATGAATAGAATGCAACTCCCTGGAGTAGCGATTTTGCACAAATATCGTTATGTGAAGATAAATGCGGCAGTAGTTTTAGCATTGTATCCCTCATAGACAATTCGAGGTAATCCTGTTTATATGTGTCCATAGAGGTTAACCAGAGGTTTTTTTTTTTTTGAGACAGAGCCTCAAGCTGTCACCCTGGATAGAATGCCATGGCATCACAGCTCACAGCAACCTCCAATTCCTGGGCTCAAGCGAGTCTCTTGCCTCCATCTCCCAAGTAGCGGGGACTACAGGCGTCTGCCACAAAGCCCGGCCATTTTTTTTTGGTTGCAGCCATCATTGTTGTGTGGCGGGCCCGGGCTGGATTCGAACCTGCCAGCTCAGGTGTACGTGGCTGGCGCCTTAGCCCATTGAGCCACAGGCGCTGAGCCTAACCACAGGTTTTTAACATATATTCATGCGACTCCCTTGGAAGAGCCTCAGTGCCATTGCTACTACCCTCCCCGTGTGGCAGGTGGAAAGCAGGAGGAGAGATCTTGCGTTCTATTGTCTTCACCAGGCTGGGCCTTGGGACAAACTTTTCTAAACAATTAGAGAAAACAGTCTGGGGAAAGTGTAATCCAAGGAGGATGGTTTTAACACTAAGAACTCACTTTATTTGTCAAGCTGATGTATTCTAGAACTTTCACTCATTGAACTAAAGAACCATGTCTTCCCCATCCTCTATTTTCTATCACACTTGAGTCTTGTCAAAGTTTTACAAGCTGTAAAACTTGAATTTTAAAAAGCCTCTGAAAGATTGTCTAGGGACATGTGTGTAATACAAAGTCTACATAAACTTACGAATATAAAACAGGAGAGTTCAAGGAAATATTGCATTTGTCCGGGGCTACTTTGAATTACGCAGCAGATGGCCCATGGCAGCAAACGCCATTAGAGAAAGACTCAGGTGGAAATGTCTGAGAAACACTAACCATCCCAGCTTCACTACCACAAGATCACCTGCTTATTTTTCCCACATTTGCCTCTGAATTTGTACCTGACAGTTTCTTCTAACGCACACTTCTATTCCTCCAGCAATGAACAGCTCCTCGAACCTTCTCCACAGAAAGCATCTCTCTACGTAAGATCATTGGTCTGTACTTCGCATCCTGTCAAGATTTATGGACATAGGTTAAGGATGCTCCTGGTCACAGGTGTGTGCTGACATGTTTGCTCATTTGACTAGATTAATTCAACTGGATTGGTGGAGCCTGTGGTTCACAGAGCACTGTCTTGGCCACAGCAGGTATGTGAAAGAATCAGACAGAAACCTGTGGACACGGACAGCATTCTCCTAAAGAAAAAGACCCATCAATTCCTGTAAAGCAGTGTGGGGAGTGATTGGGAAGATTAGTCTGTGGGAGCTTGAAAACGTGTTGATCTCCATGGAAGGCTCTCCTAAGCTACGTCCTGGAATGGTGGTCAGCAATACCTTGACCAACCCAATGCTCACTCTCCACGGGAAGATCGATCTGAATTTTCATGACGTTTGCTTTTACTTAGTTTCTCTCTAGGCTTGTGGAGAAGATACTATGGAACCACAGAACATCACCCGGGTGTCCAAGTTTATCCTCTTAGGGTTCTCACAGACCCAGGAGCTCCAGAAATTCCTGTTCCTGGTGTTCCTATTCGTCTATGTCACCACCATCGTGGGAAACCTCCTTATCATGATTACAGTGACTTCTGACTCCCGTCTCCACATGCCCATGTACTTTCTGCTCCGAAACCTGGCTGTCAAAGACCTCTGCTATTCCACAGTTACCTCCCCAAAGATGCTGGTGGACTTCTTTCAGGAAACCAAGACCATCTCCTACCAGGGCTGCATGGCCCAGATCTTCTTCTTCCACTTTCTTGGAGGAGCCTTAGTCTTCTTCTTCTCGGTGATGGCCTACGACCGCTACATAGCCATCTCCCGTCCCCTCCACTATGTCACCATCATGAACACTCAGCTCTGCGTGGGGCTGGTGGTGGCCGCCTGGGTCGGGGGCTTCATCCACTCCATTGTCCAGCTGGCTCTGATGCTCCCGCTGCCTTTCTGTGGCCCCAACGTTCTGGATAACTTCTACTGTGACGTCCCCCAAGTACTGAGACTTGCCTGCACCGACACCTCCCTCCTGGAGTTC
>CAUYRH010057675.1:0-15010 GCA_963574655.1 Perodicticus potto
AAGAAGAAACTGTTTTTCGTGAATGGGCTACGCTCTACTTAAAACCATAAGACTTTCCTGAATACCACTTCTAAACAAACACCGCTAAAGCAAAAGATCATAATTACCTTCTAGTTGGCCAATTTAAACTACGCGCCCCTCTCAGCAGGAAGAAGCTACAGACGAGAGAACTCGTTGTCCCTGATCCCAAGGCCAACCTTCTATTTTTAAAATACCAAGAAGGGAGGAATGTTAGATAATTGCATAAGTTCATCTCCCTTTTCCCAATTATCCACTGAAAAGCTCAAACCTATGGCCCGCCCCCTACGGCTCTTCACGCCAGAGCAGTAACACCTTATTGGTTATTCCACCGTCCCATCGCCGCTCCAAACCCACCCAATATAAGGGCACGATTTTACTTTCACTTTCTCTTTTTCCCCTTCTTCTCCGTGGTGCTACTCTGTAGTCTCCCCCGCGGATAAAGACCTTTCGTACAAGCCTTGGTGGTCTGTAACGTCTCTGCCGGTCGAGTGCCTCCCTTTCAACTGTTCAAATGAGCTACTGTTTTCTATTGCCCTTCCTGAATACAGCTTCTCAAAGCTGCCTTTTGGGGCTACACAGTGTTGGGGGGTCCTTGAGGACCAACCTTGTTTATTCTAAGTGAGGCATGGTGGAGTTTGAGGCAGGACTTCCAGGTGATGCCCCTAGGCCAGGGGTAGTTTACAGACAATGAGCTGAACTACCCCAGCCTAAGTGTTAGCCCCACCAACCAGCAACAGACTCAAAAAGCTGCAGCTTTCCCCTATGGTTGGGGAAGGAGAATCTGTAGCTTGCAGTATGCCTTCCAGGATTTCCCAAAGGTCACCCAAAGCTAGGCACACCCCTCTCAAAGCCAATAGGGTTGTAACTGGGGGCAGAGCCTCCAGGCAAATCCCCCAGGCTAGGAATAGAGTACAGATAGCAGTCTAATCTACCCCAGAGAGTGGGGACAGATCCCACCAAGCAGGAGGCAGATTTGGTCTGAGCCTCAGCCTTGCCAATGTTAAGTATAGTTAAGCCACTTTTTCCTCCTGTGATAGGGCAGGTGCTCCCAGTTCACAACTTGCTGGAGTTCCTTATCAGGCTCACACAGTGCATAGGCTCCCTGAGTTCCTGACAGATATGGTGAGGAGGCACAGCCCATCTTCCTTCACTTGTGCTGCACCCTGTCTGCTCTGTAAGCAGGCATGCCCACTGGATACCAATTGAAAGGGGTTGAGTGGTGTACCCAAAGTCAAGACCAGGAGAGGTTCAGGCCAAGTTTAATCAAAGGGAGCATGGCAAAGATGACCTCTGCACCAAGGGAGGTTGGAGGCTTCTTTATATATTGAGTGTAGGAGGAGGACGTTTCCTCAGCTTGCTGGAAGGTTCTAGTGGGCTAGGGTCTTTCTGCAGGAAATCTTGGGGCAGGGCCAAGTAGACCTTTTGTTTTAGGAGAAGAGGAGGGGAAAGGGTTCATGTAGGCTGTGTTAGACCCCCAACATCTGTGAGAAATTGGCCTTTGTAATGCTTGCTTTCAGTTGTTATGATGGCAGGGCAGGGTCCAAAGTTCCTTACCTCTCTGGTGCCTGGGGGTAGGGAGCCTTTTCAGGTTGTCTAAGTTGAGCTAGTGACAGGCCAGAGCACAGGGAAGCAGGGCTCAGTAGGGAGCACTCTGTCTGGTAACCAAAGAAAGGAGGGAACGGCCTGTGGCCACGAGCTGGCTGGAGTGAAAATTGCTTTCTGCCAGGCAGGAGGGGTACCTAGAGGAGGATATGCCCAGGTGCAAGAAAGTGAGACACTCTCCTGGGGTAAGAGTTTCTATGGTTCATTGCTTGCAGAGAGTCTCTGGGATGGGGGAGAGGTCCTCTTTACTCTTCTAAGCTCTGGGCTCCTCTGAATCAGGTCCACTCCATAACTGTCCTCTGAATGCCTTAGCTTGGATTCAAAACCAAAGATGACACCTAAAGACGAGCTGATTGTTGGCTCGGCGCCTGTGGCTCAAGCGGCTAAGGCGCCAGCCACGTCCACCTGAGCTGGCGGGTTCGAATCCAGCCTGGGCCCGCCAAACAACAATGATGGCTGCAACCAAAAAATGGCCGGGCGTTGTGGTGGGCGCCTGTAGTCCCAGCTACTTGGGAGGTGGAGGCCAGAGACTCACTTGAGCCCAGGAATTGGAGGTTGCTGTGAGCTGTGATGCCATAGCACTCTATCCAGGGTGACAGCTTGAGGCTCTGTCTCAAAAAAAAAGAGCTGATTGTTGGCTCGGTGCCTGTGGCTCAAGCAGCTAAGTCGCCAGCCACATACACCTGAGCTGGCAGGTTCGAATATGGCGTGGGCCCGCCAAACAACAATGACGGCTGAAACCAAAAAATGGCTGGGCATTGTTGCGGGCACCTGTAGTCCCAGCTACCTGGGAGGTGGAGGCAGGAGAATCGCTTGAGCCCAGGAGTTGGAGGTTGCTGTGAGCTGTGCTGCCATAGTACTCTACCCAGGGCAACCACTTGAGGCTCTGTCTCAAAAAAAAAAAAAAAAAGACACTATCTCAAAAAAAGATACACTTTTGGCTCGGTGCCTGTGGCTCAAAGGGCTAAGGCACCAGCCACGTACACCTGAGCTGGCAGGTTCGAATCCAGCCCAGCCTGCCAAACGACGACGGCTGCAACCAAAAAATGGCCGGGCTTTGTGGTGGGCGCCTGTGGTCCCAGCTACTTGGGAGGCGGAGGCAAGAGACTCGCTTGAGCCCAGGAATTGGAGGTTGCTGTGAGCTGTGATGTCACAGCACTCTATCCAGGGTGACAGCTTGAAGCTCTGTCTCAAAAAAAAAAAAAAAAAGATACACTTTAGTTTTAGCTTGGAATACTTCCCCAGCTTAGAGATTAAGAACATTATCACATAACAGTATCACCATTTCTTTTCTTTTTTTTTTTTTTTTTGAGACAGACCCTCAAGCTGTCACCCTGGATGGAGTGCCATGGCATCACAGCTCAAAGCAACGTCCAATTCCTGGGGTCAAGCGAGTCTCCTGCCTCCACCTCCCAAGTAGCTGGGACTACAGGTGCCCGCCACAACGCCCGGCCATTTTTTTTTTTTTGGTTGCAGCCCCGTCATTATTGTTTGGGGGGCCAGGGCTGGATTTGAACCTGCCAGCTCAGGTGTACGTGGCTGGCGCCGAGCCAGTATCACCATTTCTTAACACACTTCCAAGAACAGTCATTTATTATAGGAGGTCTCTAACCTATTATAACAATGCTACCTGTTCACAGTAAGCCCTTTTTTTAAAAAAAAAAAAAAACAAAAAACTTTTTTTATTTTTATGCAGTTTTTTGCCAGGGCTGAGTTTGAACTCGCCACCTCCGGCATATGGGGCCGGTGACCTACTCACTGTGCCACAGGTGCTGCCCAATAGTAAGCCCCTTTGTAATGGACATACTGTGTAAAACTATCCCATACGCTCACCGTAGATTGCCCAACACCCCCATCTCACTAAATGCTGATCAGTGATAACTAGTAACCACCATATAGATCTCTCAAATTGCCCGCACTAAAAACCACTGGATTCACAGATGGGAAATCTATCACTGGGACAGCCTTACCTCTCCCGAGGTCGTCGTTCTAGTTTTGGCTCATCCAGCTGACGTTGCAATTTTTCTTGCTCCTTTTGTAGTCGCTCTTCTACTTCTCTTTCTCTAGCAGCTGTGTCAACGGGCTTTGCTCCTCCAAAGATAGAAGCCGCTCGACTGGACTGGGAGGTGCTAGCAGAGGAATCATCTTCCTTAGGAGTACTCCGAGGCTTTAGATTCAGTTTGGGTCTTTGGGGGGGACCTAAGTTAAATGAAACTCTAAGTATAGTTTTCCAAATCATGAAAAGCTGATGGCTGAGAGCCCGATTCCGAGACACAGGAAATGCTATATGGGACTGAGTTTAGTGGCCTAGCCAATCCAGCAGAGAAGGTAGATGGGAGATCATTAGAGAATGGGAAGCTCAAATAACCAAGTCCAATTACTCTTTCCTCTAGCACATCATGATATAGTTCCAGACCATGGCAAAGATTAAAAATAGTAAAAATTCAAATAGTAAATTAATCATTCATTATGATTATTTTTACCTGGGGAGAATTTTTTTTTTTTTTTTTTGGAGACACAGCCTCAAGCTGTCACCCTGGATAGAGTGCTGTAGCATCACAGCTCACAGCAACCTCCAACTCCTGGGCTCAAGCGAGTCTCCTGCCTCCGCCTCCCAAGTAGCTGGGACTATAGGTGGCTGCCACAATACCCGGCTATTTTTGGGTTGCAGATGTCACTGTTTGGCAGACCTAGGCTGGATTCAAACCCGCCAGCTTAGGTGTATGCGGCTGGCACCTTAGCCGCTTGAGCCACAGGAGCCAAGCCGGGAAGAAATGTTGACCATGATTAAACTATTGGATGAAAGTATCTTATTTAAAAATCTGGTCTGGCAGATAGGTGCCTTCAGTAGGTTAAGAAGAGGTTGTAACAATATGATAGGAAAGATTCTAGTTCCTACATTCTTATTTCTGAATATAATATAAATTTGACAGGTGATTCATAGGGCAAAGCATGCAACACTGAAAATATGAATATAAAAACTTTAAGGGAGTCTGATTTCCTCTTTGATCCAAGTTTTCAGAATACTTTCAAGATAAATCTAAGTGTTTTAAGGAAATTATAATTCTGAAAATCACTACATACATTAAGTATTTTGGACATATAAAAATATATAAAAAAGCCTATTTGTACAACCAGCGGGCTTGTGGCTAAATAGGGCGCCAGCCCCATATACCGAGGGTGGCAGGTTTGAACTCGGCCACAGCAAAACGGCAACAGTAACAATAACGACAAAAATAGCCAGGCACTGTGGTGGGCACCTGTGGTCCCAGCTACTTGGGAGACTGAGGCAAAAGAATAGCCTAAGTCCAAAAGCTGGAGGTTGCTGTGAGCTGTGACTCCACAGCACTCTACCGAGGTGACAAAGAGAAACTGTCTCTCAAAAAAAAAAAAAAAAAAAAGGCAAAGCATCCTGATGACACGTTCAGCTGTACTGCTGACTCTATTTATCATGTTCACCCATGACAACTTTCACTACATCTGTCTTCATCTGCAGACAAAGAGGGTATCACTTAGCAAGATTTACATGATTTACATTTTCTATAATGGCTTTAAGCTGACAGTCTATCAGTCTGCCTAGCTTCTGAGAACACTCCCACCTCGGTCTCCTGAGCGGCTAGGAGTACTGGCAATTGACATAGCACTTGGCCAACATTTTTAATATTTGTAACTTCGTGAAGGAGCCATTATCTTCACTTTTATAAGACAAAACGGGCTCACAAAGAGTAGCTCTTAAGATACATAGCTTATTTGGTGGACTAGAAAATAAAATCGTATTACTGAAGCAATGCTACTGTCCCACCCACTACAGTACACAATGTCTCTATCTTCTTCAAGAATGTTGAATACCTAACTAATAATTTTGGCATTACAACATATGTTGGATATTGTGCTGAGGCCAAAAACATGATAGTTTCTCCCTGCCCACAAAGAGCCCAATTTAATGGGACAGCCAGAGTAAAAAAAGAATACAGTAGGCTAAGTTCTAAAAAAGGATTTTTTTTTTTTTTGAGACAGAGTCTCGTTTTCACACCCTTGGTAGAGTGCTGTGGCATCACAGCTCACAGCAACCTCAAACTCTTTGACTTAAGCCGATTCTCTTGCCTTAGCCTCCCAAGTAGCTTGCCATGACGCCTGGCTTTTAGAGACAAGGTCTTACTCTGGCTCAGGCTGGTCTTGAACTCGGTGAGCTCACACAATCCACCTGCCTAGGCCTCCTAGAGTGCTAGGATTACAGATGTAAGCCACTGCACCTGGCTCCAGAGAGCAATCTCGAATGCTGAACACACATCCAACAGATAGATATAAAAGGGATGAGAGATGAACGGTAAAGATGTAAACGGTAGGAAAACAAGTACGGCCCCTGTATGTTACAAGTACAAACAAAGGGATATTTTTTTGGGCCACAGGGAGAGTATAAAGGTCAAAAAGGAGAGGAATTGTCCAATTAGATTTTTTTCCAGAAAGGTAACTGGTACCACTGTGAAGAATGAAGTGAAGCAGGAAAATCTAGTAGGAGACAACTGCCAGTTATATGGGTACAGCAATGAGGCCCAAACAAAGGAAGCAGCAGTGACTCAGGACAAGGGCAGGAGATCTTAGAGGGAACTGGCAGTAAGATGAACAGGAGGAAAGTAAGACGTAGAGCTATCAGAGGAGGAAAGGAACAGTGTGAGAGAAGAAAAGAGCAGAAGCTAAGGAAGACTTGAGGCCCACATCAAGCCTCCACTTTCCTTACCTGTCAAGTAGAGATGATAATTTTACCTATATCACACTGATTTTTTTTTTTTTTTGGCAGTTTTTGGCCTGGGCTGGGTTCAAACCCGCCACCTCTGGCATATGACACCAGCACCCTACTCCTTTGAGCCACAGGTGCCGCCCCACCACATTGAATTCTTTTTTTTTGAGACAGAGCCTCAAGCTGTCACCCTGGGTAGAGTGCTGTGACATCACAGCTCACAGCAACCTTCAATTCCTGGGCTTAAGCGATTTCTCCTGCCTCTGCCTCCAAAGTAGCTGGGACTACAGGGGCCCGCCACAACGCCAGGCTGGATTTGAACCCGCCAGCTCAGGTGTATGCGGCTGGCACCTCAGCTGCTTGCCACCACACTGAATTCTTAAGGATTAACTAATACAAGCACTTAGCTTACCACTGGTACTGAGTAAATATTCAATAAATAAACATTAGCTATTACTTTTACGCTTCTTGCTTGAGAAAAATAAATAATTTAAGAATGAATTGAAATTTAAAATTAATATTATTTGTTTTGAGACAGAGCCTCATTATGTCGACCTTGCTAGAGTGCTATAGCATCACAGTTCACAGCAACCTCAAACTCTTGGGCTTAAGCGATTGTCTTGCCTTAGCTTCCTAACTGAGGCAGGCACCTGCCACAACGCCCAGCTATTCTGTTGTTGTTCTTATTGTTGTTCAGCAGGCCTGAGCCATGTTCCAAATCTGCTAGCCCCAGTGCATATGGCTGACACTCTAACCACTGAATACGGGCACTGAGCCTGAAATTTAAAATGAAAACCAAAACTTTTTTTTTTTTTTTTTTTTTTGAGACAGAGCCTCAAGCTGTCAACCTGGATAGAGTGCTGTGGCATCACAGCTCACAGCAATGTCCAATTCCTGGGCTCAAGAGAGTCTCCTGCCTCTACCTTCCAAGTAGCTGGGACTACGGGCGCCCACCACAATGCCTGACCATTTTTTGGTTGCAGCCGCCATTGTTGTTTGGTGGGCCTGGGCTGGATTCAAACCCACCAGCTCAGGTGTATGTGGCTGGCGCCTTAGCCTGTTGAGCCACAGGTGCCGAGCCAGTGCTGATAAATTTTGTCACTTTATTGTGTTTTATTAGCTACTCTGGTCTATCTTCCCTTATTGAGGAATTATGGGAAATAAAGGATATAAAACCCCTGCACAAAGTTCAAGACTAACATAGGGACGTTAAAGAGAGAAAAAGATTCTGGGTCAAGTATCTTAACCATTTTAATGATACACCTAAAGTTAGAACACAAATGGTGGTGCTCATTTGTTAGTAATTTCTGATAGGTCAGATCTGTAACAGTACATGTTTCATGTTATAGTATTAGGAGCATAGTTTTAGAATAGGTGCACTGAAATCTCACCAGTAATTAATGAATGAATTATTGTGTATAAGGACACCGAAATCACCAACGCTTGCCTTTAACTCCATAGTACCAATTACTGCCCTTTATTTTTTTTTTTATTTTTTTTGAGACAGAGCCTCATGCTGTCAACCTGGATAGAGTACCATAGCATCGCAGCTCACAGCAACCTCCAATTCCTGGGCTCAAGAGAGTCTCCTGCCTCCGCCTCCCAAGTAGATGGGACTACAGGCGTCCGCCACAACGCCCAGCCATTTTTTGGTTGCAGCTGTCATTGTTTGGTGGGCCCGGGCTGGATTCGAACCTGCCAGCTCAAGTACGTGGCTGGCACCCTAGCCCGGTGAGCCATAGGCGTCGAGCCCAATTACTGGCCTTTAATCTGAGTTCATTTTCCTTAATCTGAAAAAACGGGGCTAAGGCTCCACGCTCCTGGCTCAGTGAAGTAGGGTGCCAACCATATACGCCAAAGCTGGCGGGTTTGAGCCTGGCCAGGGCCTGCTAAACATGATGACAACTACAATCAAAAAATAGCTGGGCGTTGTGGCAGGTGCCTATGGTCCCAGCTACTCAGGGGGGCTGAAGCAAGAGAGTTGCTTAATTCTAGGAGTTTGAGGTTGCTGTGAGCTATAACGCCACAACATTCTACCGAGAGCAACATAGTGAAACTCTTGTCTTTTAAAAAAAAAAAAAAAGAAAGAAAAGTGCAACTTATTCAATGAGATCATGCTGTAAGAGTGTCTAGCAAATATTTTTCTCTGTTTCTAATGCCTATTCAATAAATTTAACTGAAAAACCTATATGCCAGCACATAAGATGAGAAGAACAAGACACTGCTTTACTTCTATTTATGTCATCCTTAGCCAATGCTCTTTTTCTTGTTTTTTTTTTTTTGAGACAAGAGTCTCACTGTGTTACCTGTAGTACAGTGCTGTGGCGTCACAGCTCACAGCAACCTCAAACTCTTGGATTAAGGCGAATCTCTTGCCTCAGCCTCCCCAACAACTGGGACTACAGGTGCCCACCACAACACCTGGCTATTTTTTCTTGCAGTTGTCATTGTTGTTTAGCTGGCCCAGGCAGGGCTCAAACCCGTCAGCCTCAGTGTATGTGGCTAGAACCATAACCACTGTGCAATGGGCTCTGAGCCAATGCTTTCCAATATGATCTATGGCTTCCTTTACAATGTGAAAATTATGCCCACTTCAGGGGTTTCAAGGAAAACCACAAAATTTCTATGTTTCTTCAGTGTCTGTTCCATTAAGTAAGCAAAAGAGAAGGATTACCTCTATCATCACGCCTATAATCATCCCGAGAGTAATCATCTCTGGAGCTCCATGATCTATCGTCCCGTCTGTCGTAACGGTCTTCATAGCGGTCCCCGCCTCCCCGGTAGTCATCGTCTCTGCGGTACCCACTACCAAATGCCCTTCTGCCACTGCCTATCCTGGAATCATAGCCTGTAAACATATCCCAAATTGTGATCACCACACTGAAGGCGGGGGAAAAGGAGTTCTTTAAAGAAAGCAATGTTAACTGTGTTCTGTAATCACCTCTATCGTAGTCTCTGCTGCCTCGGTCATCGTATCGATCCCGGCCCCCATATCGATCCATGTCCCGGCGTGGGCCATCCCGATAGCCATCACGATACCCATCCCGATACCGATCTGAATCGTAACGATCTCGATACTCTAGAGAAAAAGACAGGTAACATCATCCTCTTTTCTTTGACACCATGGTAGCCCATAAGATCAATGTGGTATCAAGAGTTCTTATTAATCACTTAGTTTTTATATAAATCAATAACAATATTTCCAAACTAAAATTATTTACATTGATTTTTTTTTCATCATCTGATTTCTTTAAAAAATTTCCCTGTTGAAATAAATGTTGCTGGGCTGGTAATTTTGGGAGGAATAGGGTAGAAATAAGATAATCTCTATGGAGACTTTACAGCATTTGTATTAACCTGGATGGAAGTGGAACACACTAGTCATAGTAAAGCATCACAAGAATGAAGAAGAATGAATCTTATGTATTCAATTTTGATTATGAGGAAAATTAATGACAATTAATGACACGGTGGGGGGTGGGGAAAGGGGAGAGCACGAAGAAGAGGGATGGGGGCAGGGGAAAGGAAGAGCAGAGAGGGAAAGAGGGAGGAAGATGGGGTCTCAGTGTGTGACACATCTTGTACCCTCAGTGAATCACCAACAATTAAAAAAAAAGAAAGATAACCTCTATATATTCCATAATGAATTTTCAGAAGGATAAAGGTTTTTTATTTTATTTTATTTTTTTGGAGAGACAGAGTCTCACTTTCTCACCCTCGGTAGAGTGCTGGGACCACAGACACCTGCCACAATGCCTGGCCATTTTTCTGTTGCAGTTTGGCTGGGGCTGGGCTCGTACCCGCTACCCTCCATATATGGGACCAGTGCCCTTCTCACTTAGCCACAGGTGACACCTGCAGCTACAGTAGTTTTTATAGATGACCTCACCATCCTCAGTTTCCCACCTGAGCTACTATGTCATACAAATTTCTGATACTATGGGGGTCTGTGATAGTGATACGTACATGTATATGTACAATGCACCTATAATCATGAGGGTAGACACATTACTATGCACTCTATAATTTTAAAATTATGCATTAGCACTATGTGGTACTCATTTGTAAGTTGTACACAAATTTGTTTTTCACTCTTAACGTAATAAGCTTTGAATTTTATCCCTGTTGTGACATGTATGTTATGCTATGAAGTATTTCATTATGTAGATAAACCACTACTTAATTCACAACAGTTCATCCCATTAAAAAAAATTTAGCCTTGAGTCTTTTTTCATATATTTTAATAAAGTTGCATAATTTTCCTCATAAAGGTTTAACATATCTTTTGTTAGACTTAGATGATATCAAAGTTGTGATTAATTCATCCCTACTTCTCCACCTATACTGTATTTTATTTAATCACAGCTTCGTTCCCTATTATAACGTATGTCCAATGAAGATAGGATTTTTTTGTCTATTTTTGCTCATTACTACAGACCCTTTTTTGCACATGGTAGACACTTAGATTTTTCTTTCCTCCTTTTTGTTGAGGTAGTGTCTCACTCTGTTGTGCTGGCTAGAGTACAATGGTGCCACCATACCTCAACCTCAAACATCAAGACTAAAGTGATCCTCTTGCCCCAGCCTTTTGAATAGCTGGGACTACTGGTGCCTGGCTAATTCTACTCCCCCATTTTTTTGTAGAGACAATGTCTTGCCCTTGCCCAGGCTGAACTTAAGTAATTCCCCCACCCCCGTCTTGGATTCCCAATGTGGTGAGATCACAGGTGTGAGCCACCGTGCTCAACCTGCTGTGTTTATCAATGTTCTCCCCCTTAAAGGAGAGAAATATCTGTCCTTTTCTTTGTTTGATCAGTTTTTTTTTTTTTCATTAACACTTTATGGCTGGGTGAGGTGGTACATGCCTGTAATCCTAGGACTCTGAGAGGCTGAGGCTGGTGGATTGCTTGAGCTCAGGAGTTCAAGACCAGCTTGAACATCGAGACACCATCTCTACTAAAAAATAGAAAAATTAGCCAGGCATCGATAGTTCCAACTACTGGGGAGGCTGAGGGAGGAAGACTGCTTGAACCCAGGAGTTTGAGATTGCTGTGAGATAAACTGATACCATGGCACTCTAGCCTGGGTAACAGAATGAGACTGTCTCAGAAGAAGGGAAGAAAAAAAGGCCTGTAATCCTAGCACTCTGGGAGACTGAGGCAGGTGGATTGCCTAAACAAGTGTGACACCCCATCTCTAAAACAATAGCCGGGCATTATGGCAGGTCCCTGTAGTCCCAGCTACTCAGCAGGCTGAGATAAGAGAATCACTTGAGGCTCGGCGCCTGTGGCTCAATGGGCTAAGGCGCCAGCCACATACACCTGAGCTGGCGGGTTCGAATCCAGCCCGGCCCGCCAAACAACAATGATGGCTGCAACCAAAAAAAAAAAAAATGGCCGGGCGTTGTGGCGGGTGCCTGTAGTCCCAGCTACTTGGGAGGTGGAGGCAAGAGACTCGCTCGAGCCCAGGAATGGAAGGTTGCTGTGAGCTGTGATGCCATAGCATTCTATCCAGGGTGACAGCTTGAGGCTCTGTCTCAAAAGAGAATCACTTGAGCCCAAGAATTTGAAGTTGCTGGTCCATGAGCTATGATGCCACCGCACTCTACCAAAGGCGACAAAGTGAGACTTTGTCTCAAAAAAAAAGAATTTACCAAGTTATTTTTCTCATCTATCAATTTTTTGGATATTATTAAACATTTTTCTACTTTCTCCTGTTTTACCTGCTAATATGACCATTTATAATACATCTATCCTAAAGCTCCCCAAAGAACAAAAGAACCTAACTTCATAAAAACAAACTTACTATCTCCAAAGCTATCATCACCTCTTCTAGGTGGGTAGTCATCAAAGCTGTCTGTGGCAGGACGGGCTCTCCAGTCTGTGTCTGTTTTGTCAGAATCCCGATTTCTATCCCGGCCAAAAGAGCGATCATCCCGGTCTATAGTCGTGTTAAAACAAATAAACAAGAATATAAGTTACAGTAGCTCATAAAAACTTTGCCCAGTATTTCTCAAATACACAGAACTCTCCCCTCATTTGAACATTTCTTTACATTTCTATCATAGAGTTGCCCCTAGGCCCCTAAGAACGCTTTCCAACCCAACCAGGTGATTCTTCGCGTTTACTTCTATTAGTTTAATCCTTATCTGTCTCATATTCTGTGCAGGCCAGGAGTCTCCAAAACATACATGAATTAGGCCTATCTTGTGCTCAATGTGCTGCTAGGTAGTTAATCTATTTATTACATATGTAATGTTTATCTAGCTCAATCAGGGCTTTTCAATCAAAATACTTCTAACATCCTGGGCTGGATAATTCTTTGTTGTGGGTAGGGGCAGACCTGTCCTAGCCATTTAGGATTAACTCCTGCAATCTACCTATTAAATATCAGCAGCACTCCCTCTAGCTGTGACAACCCAAAAAATCTACAAAAGCTCCCTGTGGGGCAAAACTGGTTGAGAACCATTACTCTGGGTTTAGGTGGGCCCACCACTACCTCTATTAAAATTTTCTGGGAAAAGACACCTCTGTTTTGTCATCCTAGGACCATTACCAAATAAATTTCTACAAGTTTTCTTACCTTTATCCTGTGCTTGATCGGCAACATCCACTCGAATTCTCCTGTTACCTAGGGACTGAGAGAATAGGACCATATTAACCAACTTTTTATCCCATTAGGAACAAACCCTTTAAATGACCTTGAACATGTAGACACAGCAGAAACACCAGGGGAAAGAAGATAATGAAAAAAGACCAATCTGGAGTGGCGCCTGTGGCTCAAAGAAGTAGGGTGCTGGTCCCTTATACCGGAGGTGGCAGGTTCAAAACTAGTCCTGGCCAAAAACTGCAAACACACACACACACACACAAAAGAAAAGTTCAAAGAAAAAAGGCTAATCTGGCCAGACACAGTAGCTCACACCTGTAATCCAGCACTCTGGGAGGCTGAGGCCAGTGGATTGCTTGAGCTTAGGAGTTTGAAACCAGCCTGAGGAAGAGCAACACCCTGTCTCTATTTAAAATAGAAAAACTAGCCAGACACAGTGCCAGGAGCCTGCAGTCCCAGTTACTTGGGAGGATGAGGCAAGACAATTGCTCAAGCCCAAGAGTTAGAGGTTGTTGTGAGCTATGACGCCAGGGCACTCTAACCAGGTCAACAGAGTAAGGGGGAAAAAAAAAGAAACTAATCTAGCCAACACTCCAATTTGTTGGCTAAAGAATCCTTTATAAAGTCTTGAAAATGGCTCGGCGCCTGTGGCTCAACGGGCTAAGGCGCCAGCCACGTGCACCTGAGCTGCTGGGTTCGAATCCAGCCGGGGCCCGCCAAACAACAATGACGGCTACAACCAAAAAATGGCCGGGCATTGTGGCGGATGCCTGTGGTCCCAGCTACTTGGGAGGTGGAGGCAAGAGACTCGCTTGAGCCCAGGAATGGAAGGTTGCTGTGAGCTGTGATGCCACAGCACTCTATCCAGGGTGACAGCTTGAGGCTCTGTCTCAAAAAAAAAAAAGTCTTGAAAATGGAAACAGTCCCTTAGAATTTAAAAATAAATTTAATTTAGCCTTAAATGAACATCACGTTAGTTATCTTACTTTTATAAAGCTGAATCTCATAGAACAGAATCAACTTTTCACCTAAGGCAGTTTGTCAAGCGTAATAAACTAAAAATAAATCTCAGTTAGCTAAATAAAAGGTATGTTTGGTGCCACAGTATTTATTCAGACTATTACAGAGCTGGGTACACTGCACATTCCTGTAGTTCTAGCTACTCAGGAGGTTGAGGCAGAAAGACTGCTTGACTCCAGGAGTATGAGTCCTGCCTAGGCAATATAGGATAGCCCTGGATTTCCTTGTCCCACATCGTTATTTATATACTTTGAACACTACTAATTCTACTGATTTTTCCTCATATCATAGAACTTAACATGAAGAAGGGTAACAACAAATTTTAGTTAAAAACACTCTAAATATTATTAAATACCACTTAAAAAAAAATCTCTAAATAGGCTTGGTGCCTGTGGCTCAAGAGGCTAAGGCGCCAGCCACATACACTTGAGCTGGCTGGTTTGTATCCAGCCTGGGCCCGCCAAACAACAATGATGGCTGCAACTAAAAAATGCCCAAGCATTGTGGCGGGCGCCTATGGGCCCAGCTACTTGGGAGGCGGAGGCAGAAGACTCACTTGAGCCCAGGAACTGGAGGTTGCTGTGAGCTGGGATGCCACAGCACTCTATCCATGGTGGCAGCTTGAGGCTCTGTCTCAAAAAAAAAAAAATCTCTAAATAAAGTTAACTCCTAATTACAGACAATGAGAGTATGTAGCTAACATCAGCTAACAATTACATGATATCATTTTTCTTATCCAGACTAAGCAAAATTAAAGTAATGTCAATAAAATCAAGTAACTCTGGAGAAATCATAGCTCTTTGTGAGCTTAACTATATATGAATTTTTATTCATATCTGACACTGATTTCAGATTATCAAGATGGTACTCAAGGCTCAGCGCCTGTGGCTCAACGGGCTAAGGCACCAGCCACATACACCTGAGCTGGCGGGTTCGAATCCAGCCTGGGCCTGCCAAACAACAATGACAGCTGCAACCAAAAAATGGCCAGGCGTTGTGGCGGGCACCTGTAGTCCCAGC